>JAFVLL020017890.1:0-51089 GCA_021397915.2 Tor tambroides | reverse complement strand
GCTTAATGCTATTGCGTAGACATGAGTTTTGGCAAATGCAATGAAAGTAGCGCTTTGAACGCTCAACAGAAAGCCTAAGCATAGTCAGCTCTCACCAACATCTATATTTATCAGATTCCTTTGTCCCCGACAAGAGATCAGCATTTAAAAGAATGCTTCAGGATTAGCCTAATATAGAGTTTTCCGCCTCTCCTAATTGCATTTGCATCAGCTGAGGGTTTAACATTTACAAGAGTATTGAATGCAACCCTCAGGAGGTAATGATGAGATTGTTCCTCTGTCACGCACAAGATGGAAAGGGTAAAGGAATGTCTTTCTCAAGGCCCCACATCGCCCTCGACGGCTTCATCTGCTCTGTGTGCGCCCACTGGAGGGCACTGATGATGCATCATCTGTGTATTTCACTCCCAAAGAAGCCTGTTGCTTTGGAAACAATCACTGCATTCTCAGAGGCTTAGGAATAACCCAGTCTGTCCTGCAGCCTCCCGGCAATGTAAAATATCTCAGCCGGTTGCAGACCTTACGGAATAAATGTGCTTAAACTAGTAGTTTGCAACTAGTACCAGGGCACTGTTGAATTCATGATTCTGATTCGTTGATAGACTTTCTTAGATGTTGGTTAATGTTGAATAAGTGGTTCTTGGTTTGTTGAATGCTTTACAGTTCTGTGTTATGTTCTTTCTGAGATAGAGAAATAGGAGCTTGGCCTGTTACTTAAAGGAATAGTTCACCCAGTAATGAAAATTTTCTGAAAATGTACTCACTCTCAGACCATCAAAGATGTAGATGAGTTTGTTTCTTCATCAGAAAATATTTGGAGAAATTTAACATCACTTGCTCACCAATGGATCCTCTGCAGTGAATGGGTGCCATCAGAATGAGAGTCCAGACAGCTGATAAAAACGTCACAATAATCCACAAGTAATCCACACCACTCCAGTTTATCAATTAATGTCTTATGAAGCAAAATGCTGAGTGTCTGTAATAAAATCTTTCATGAAGTCATGTTTACCTTCAAACTGTTGCTTCCGGCCAAAATGCAAGTTCATAATCCGTAATATTGCTTCTCCTAGTGAAAAAGTTGTCTCGTCTGAATCAGGAGAGAATTGTGCACAGATCAAGCACCGTTTAAAAGCGAAAACAGTCCAGAACAGATCTAAACAAGTATGTTGGTGGATTTTGATGTGAGAGGACAACAGGGGATGGGATTTTTCGTTGGACAAAGCGTTATTATGGATTATAAACTCATATTTTGGCCAGAAACAACATTTGTTTCTTGCACACATGCAGCTTTTCACTTCACAAGACGTTAGAGTGGAGTCAAGTGGATTACTTGTGGTGTTTTTATCAGCTGTTTGGACTCTCATCCGACTCTGACGGCACCCATTCACTGCAGGGGATCCATTGGTGAGCAAATGATGTAAAGCTAAATCTGTTTTGATCAAGAAACAAACTCATCTACATCTTGGATGAGTAAATGTTCAGCAGATGTCATTTTTGGGTGAACTTTTTTCAATTATTTTGGTAGTCTCGTCAACTATTCCTTCCTTTTTCTTTCTGGCACAGACTCTCATTCTCTCTTCTAGAGTGCTGTAATTTGTATTCTATCCACGACAGGAACACAGCTCTACATCAACAGTGAGCAGTCCAGCTGCGTGGGGCTCGACTTTATTCACACTTTTTCTGTTCGAATAAACACGGCCTTGTAATTCTTGGACATATGGCAGTGGCCTATCTGACACCCACTACCGGAGGGAGCAGAACATTCTGTTCGAAGGCGGTCCGTGTCAATGCAAATATTTGATATTCCACTCCGACACCCCACCAGTCTCAGTGCTGTGAGCCCAGGTGCTGTGGTCGTGGAAGTTTTCTCATTATAAGACCTTTCCCATCCACCTTTGGATTCATTTTTAAAAAACAAATGGCTTCATCTGGGAATTTAGCCCACAGTTGCAGTGAACTTGAAAAACAAGGCCATGTTTATTTGGTATTGGAAAGTAACAATGAAAAAAAGAATGTTATTGTGAAATATAATCATCTCTCTTTTGGTCCACACAGGTGTCTTCAGCAGATGGAAGTGGACGGCCTATCCATGGATGATGTGTTCAGACAGAGTGTGTTTAAAAAGGATGAAAGAGAAATGGTTCTGAGGGCCGTCCGATTGGTGCATCCCGAATACCAACCCATTTTAGCCAAAGATCAACCTGTGTGTTCCCTGCCATTAGTGAAACAATTTTATGCTGAGGTACCGTTACATTACATTACATTACGTTATATTACTGTTCAAAAGTTTAGGATTAGTAATATTTTTAAGTAATATAGTTTTTGAAAAAAAGTCTCTTATGCTCATCATGGCTGCATTTATTTGATCCAAATATGGTAAAAACAGTAATATTGTGAAATATTATTACAGTTTAACATTTTAAAATGTACTTTATTCCTGTGATGGCAGAGCTGAGTTTTCAGTCTTCAGTGTTACGTGATCCTTCAGAAATCATTCTGATATGCTGGTTTGTTGCTCAAGATACATTTAATGTGATTATCAATGTTGAAAACAGTTGTGTGGCGTAATATTATGGGCCAGATTTAGTAACAGCTTGCGCCAGCGCAAACCGTCTTTTGGCGTTAAAATAGTACTGTCAGGATTTACTAAAGACACGCTGTGAAGAATTAGCACTAAAAAGATGTGGACAGTTATTTTTGCGCATGACCTTACTTAATATGCATTTGTAGGAGTTTCTCTTTCAGACACACAATTTCTGGGAGGAGAGTGTTCAAATGAATCATGCAATGTGATTTGCTAACGTTTGCGCTTGTCAAATTACTAGTATTTGCACCATTATTTAACGCCCAAAAAAAGCATGTCTTAAAGCAGGCGGTAATTTTGCGCTGCTCTTGGTAGATTGCGCTGGTCATTATGGAAATGATCTGGCTGTGTTTGTGCTCTTTAGTGTGCGCATTGTCAGTAAATCACACAGAATTTTCCCCTCCCATCGGCGCTTTTATGGAATTGCGCTTTAACGCTAATTTGCCCTGTTTTGTAAATCTGGCCCTGTGTTTTTTCAGGATTCGTTGAGTAGAAAGTTAGAATAAAAATAATAACAGCATTTATATGAAATAGAATTTTTGTAACTTTCTAAATGTTAATTTTGATCCATTTAATCTTTCTTTGCTAAATAAACATATTAATTTCTTTAAAAAAGTTATTCATCCCAAACTTTTGAAAGGTAGTTTATATTCATAAATATAAAATATATAATTTTATAGCCCTAGTCACATTTTAATACCATATTTGTGACCCGTGCTGGCAAAATGAGTCGGAATGCGCAAATTTTCAAAAATTAGTTCTTTTTATTTCCATATTCTCCATTAAAATACCTTCAAAATGATATATGACTTGTTGGAATCGGACATAAAAGGACTGAGCTACAGCTGCTTGAAGGCAATAGAGGCAGCAGATCTGATTTCGAGAAAAATCGAGTTAAATATTCCAAAGCAAAATCTCCAAGCAATGTTGCATATTTTCCTCCAATTCTTTTCTTAATAATAATTACTATATTATTAATCACAATATAGCCATTTTTTAGTTTATCTTTGTTATTAAAAATAAGAACAAAGATGCAAATAAACAGTAGTTTAATCAAGAGCAGCGAGTGATTCCGTCTTTTCTTTTAATGTATGATTAACATTGAGAACGTTCATGTAAGACATAACAGATTATGATTGTGTAAATCTCGCCAAGACGTATTTCCCAATAATGTACTTTATAAGTAGGGTTGGGCATCGTTTTGATTTGAACGATTCCGATTCCGATTCTTCCTTTCGATTTCGGTTCTTTTCGATTCTCAATTCCGATTCTTTGTGGGCTGGAGTCAAAATAACATGTCACAGGCTCATTTGATTTCACAGAGGATAATTTTATTTTGATTCAATATGAGTTTTAGTTAAACTACAATCACTTACCTGATTGTTGTGACGAGGTAACGTTACTAACGTTGGTTAGCGGTTGCCCGAGGAGGACGAGACAGTGGACCTGCGCAGCACGTCAAACACGCTACACTCCTTAATTTGTACATCATGCAGGCGTAGGTGTTTCGTCATATTCGTAGTGCATCCTCCCGTGCAAGATATCATTTTGTCACATGTGTTGCACTGTGCAGGCCAGGCTTTTAGTGTGAAATAAAGCCACACTTTTGAGCGCACGCTTACCGTGCTCCATAGCTGCAACTGAACAAGCGCGCGGCAAGCACTTCCGGAAATACGGTGGCCACAATGGAAACCAAAACTTGCGTGTTTGGAACCGATGATCGGAATCGAAAACAAATTTTATAAACAATTCCAATGGCATCGTTATTTTTTTAACGGTTCCAAGTTGGAACCGGTTCTCGATGCCCAACCCTATTTATAAGGGAGATCGCGCGCTCGCGGAAAGGCGCGTCTTATGCACGCGCTTTGCAAATGTCAGTCAGCGCGATCGTTTTGTTTTCATCAGCATGGGTTTAAAAATCATATTTCACTGTTTTGGACTCATGTCATCAAGAATTCGATATGAATATTCACAAACGTGGAATGCTGCGCTTTGCAACAATAGACCTCCAACTTGTGGTGAGAAGCAGAAGTGAGCAGAGAAACGGTACTCCTCTCAGAAAACGTACAAATAAAGATCATTTTAGATGTTTAATTATTTAGAGCATTGGGATCGCTAGAAGAGGGCTTAATGAACTCATTTTCGTGAAAACCTCAAATTCGACAAAAACTGACATTTTTCACTTCTTTTGCCTGTAGCTCAAAATTAGTCTGTGTGCATTCCGACTCATTTTGCCAGCACATTTATCATTTTTATAATCATATTTACTTTATTATATTGTATTTATAAAATGTACTTTTATTCATTTTTAATCATTCTGTTTTTTTGTTGTTGTTTTTTTCAAATTAAATTCTGCCCTGTCTATTATGTTTTCATTTTATCTTCTGAATTTTTACCGGATCTACACAGTGTTTATGGTGTTACAACACCCTTGACTGAACATATTTTACTACCCATAAAAGACTTTATTGTCCTTTTTCTTCATGTTAGGGTCTTTCATATATATATAGATATGACCATTTGCGTTAAACCTCCATTGCGAATTGTTAGTGAACTGGTTGTAAAACAGGTTAATTGCACTGCTAAATTGGAGCTGAAGTGAAGGTTGGTGCCATAAAACAGGTGGTGCTTTTCATAAAACTATATACCTGTCTTCTCTGTCAGCATTAAAAGACCTGCCTGAACTTGTCTTGTGTGTCAAAATGACGAGTTTCACTACCATGTCAGCTGTCATCTGCTATATAATTCCTTCAAACAGAGGTGCCCGCTCTATTTTTGGGCACACTGGGGGGTGTTATTGGGCCAGTCTGCCCCATAACCAATTCTCCACCATCCCCCTTTTTCCCCAACTGATTCATTACCACAGGTGCACATGAGCCCATTTGTAACCCACACTCCTCTGCCTTGAATGGAAACTTTCCTGGAAAGTATAGAAGAACTGGGTCATGTGAAGGTCTGAGATTAAAATGCTGCAACTCTCAGCACAAAGCAGTAACGAAACTCTGTTAGCAACTTTTCAGAGATGCCCAACAGGCTCAGTTTGTGTTTAAATATGGTGCTGGCAGAAGTATTCTTGTGAAGTTTTTGTTTTGTTTTTTGTTTTGTTTTGTTAGAATTTGCTTTGCTTTGCTTTGTTTTACTTTGCTTTTTTTGTGATTTGCTATGTTTTGCTTTCTTGTGCTTTGTTTTATTTAATATGCATAACAGTACTAGTATATAATATGTTGCTGGCAGAAGTTTTCTTATGTGATTGCTTTGCTTTGTTAGAATTTGCTTTGTTGTGTTGTGCCCTGCTTTGTTGTGTTTTACTTTGCTTTTTTGTGATTTGCTTTGTTTAGCTTTATTTTTTGTAGTTATTTTATTTTATTTTGTATCATTTATAATTGTTGCCCTGAAAAAAGCCAAGCCAAAACAAAACCGTGATCTCACACCAGACAGTACAATATTCATAACAGTACAATTGACACTAAACGATAAATTGAGGTCATAGCTAAATGTGTGTTCAAATATACTGCTGGCAGAAGTTTTGCTGGCATTTTGTTTTTATTTTGCTTTGTTTACTTTTTGTATATGTGGTTTCTTTTTTTTCAGTTTTTGTTTTGTGATTTATTTTTTTTTATAATTTTTTTTAAATAAATAAAGTTAAGATAAAACGGTCTTAATCCATATAGTAAAATATTCATCATAACACTGATGTAATGATTGACAGTGTTGACCGGTTATCAATTTCAGTTCGTGATCATGATTTGTTCATGTCGAGCAAATGTTCACAAAATTTCACCTTGAGAAGAAAAAAATTGAAAATGACACTGTCACTGTCAAAAGTCACAATTAAAGTTTCATCAAGGCAATTAATTGTCTGTCAATGAGCACTAAGTGATTAAATACTCCAGTTCTTCCCATTTACCTCTTTTTATGATTCTCAAAATATATCTTCGACTTAAATAATGTTGTGTGCACCAGGTTTATAATTGGAGATGTTGCCTAACACAGTTGCATTGCCATAAATGGCATGTCTTGCCTCCCAATGCATCCTTTATCTCGCTAAAGCATTGAAGACTGGGACGACACATCCCTAACACCGAGGTCACCACACGTGCTTCTCCCTGTCAGGGCTGTGGCTCTGTGGAAATATGGGCTTCTGCTGAGCTGTACACAACACTGCATCTTGTGTTCTGCCTGGCCGGGCTGTAGTAGTCATCGCCATGGGCATGATTTATCCCTCCACAACTTTTGTGCTTGCTTTGGCCGGTGTCCATGTGATCTCTATTGAGGACAGATTTAGCAGTCGCTCTCTCCTTGCGAGTATTAACGCTCTGGCTGACCTGTTCTGTCCCAGCCCTTCCATGATGTGTTTGGCGATAATTCCCAGATGTCTGTGCAGGCCGCCAACGCCTCACTTCGAATAATAAATGACTGCACATGTCAACGCACAGCCCACATTAACACGATCTCTGCACCACTTAGCAAGCTGTTGCTATAATATATGCTGTATTTACAGTTAGTATTTTATGCAGCAACACATTTGGCTGTCGGCCAGACCCACGAGAGTGGGACTGTTCAACCTCATTGGATTTTAATTGGCCGTACGTGGAAGTTACGAAACAGCCAGAATAAATACATTCAACATTTGACATTTGTATGGTTATTTTAGCTAGCTTGTTTGCTTGGTTCTTTTAAATATATAAGTGCACTTAAACATAATGATGTTTGGTTCTTTAATTGGGCCATAAAGTGCAATGGCTTCTTTCGATCGGGCCTCATAACAAAGTGTGCAGCCTGTGAAAGGTTGAAGTAAATGGTCTCCATAATTGGCAGTCAAATGAATGATCGTTTTTTATGTTTATCCTAATGAGATTTAAACCCTCTCAGCCTTCTTATCCAGTTATAAGGAGCCAGTAATATTAAACTTAGAGCCTCTGGCAATGAGAGATTCTCAGAGCTCATTATTTAGCGGCACGTCTTGAGCTCTCTTATGATTTTTTTACACACATAACAACACAAACACACACAAAACACACTGGTTGTGCCAGGCTGTTAGAATATCATGCATTTAGTTAATGAAAGGATCGTCGGTTTAGCATATTATTTTATTACAATTAATAAAAAAAAGTGTTAAAAATGAATTAAATTTTACATTTGAAAGTAAGGATAATTGTATTATTAAAATTGTCACTAATAAATAAAATCAGCAAAGTAGATGTTATATTATGCAATCAATTACTTAGTATGTTAATACTCATGCTGTTAGTTATTGGTAATAGTAGAACTGTCAGTTTAAAATCTTACTTTAGTACAATTAATTTAAAAGTGTTAAAAAATAAATTAAACTTCTACACTAGAGATCCAGCATAAATAAGATAAACTAATAAAATTGTTACTAATAAATAAAAAATCAATAAAGTAATAGAACCATATTTGAATCTCAGATAGTAATTCTCTTTTTAATAAATTAAGCAGCAAAGTGCATTTGATTTGATTTATTTTATGGTTTTACTGACTTGATTCCCATCTTGTGCGTTTCAGAGGGATGGTGCCACATATCCTAAACTGGACTTCAGCCTGAAAGAATTGCGGGACCGGTTTAGTCTTCAGCTGGGTATGGAGAAGGCCACTACCATCACTATTAACTCCGTGGAGGCCTTAAAGCCTGTCACTGAAAATATGGCCAAAATGGTACGAAAACACAACCTGTCTGATTTGATTTAAAAAAAAAAAAAAAAAAAGATTACCGTTATTGCATTTACAGTATGGCAGAGTGGGGTAAGATGTGTCAGTGTATAAGTTGTGTTTATCAATTTAACAGGCTGCATTATTTTAGTCACAATATTTAGAATAAGCCCATAATATATAGCTGTTTTATGATAAAAACTATTTTATCCAGGCTTAAAAATGTGTTGGTGCATTGCCATTGTATAAAACATATGTAAATTTGTCTGAAGATTAGCTACAGATTATAAAATGAAACATTTTTACCAAAATGGTTGCTGCGGGGTAAAGTGTGCCAGTTCGGGGTAAGATGTGCCAGTGCTAAGAAATGGTACAGATACAGCAAATAATGTTATATAATGTTGAAAATTGCCTCACTACATTAAAATCACATTTTTGGTCTGGTTTATGTAAAATTTATTAATATGCTGTAAAATATGGGATGGGAATTCGAATGGAATGTAGATTGTTTTCTCATATTCTCCAATGATTGTACTTTCTCCTAGTTGGACACAACGTATTATACGGAATATTAGTTCTTTGCTTATTACTTCATTGCTCTTGGCCTAGAGGGCAGCATAAGTAAAAAGTGGCTCAGCTTACCCCACTTTCCCCCACACCAAATTATTTATGTCCATTTATGGGCCAGAATTAATATTGCTATGACTGGTTTTTCTGAAACAAGCACAGTGGGAATCCTCAAACATAGCAAACTACCATAAAGAGGCCTTTCAAAAACGCATACACCCGTGGGCGATTTTTCCTTTCAATAGTTAACACGTTGTATTTTTTTAGGATCCAGATTTGCACCTAAGCTATGATCCGTTGGCTAAATGCAGACATTTTTGAAGGTTTCCAGCTCATGCATTGAAAGTAGCCATATTCCCACAATCCAGCTTCTTTTTAAACTGGCATTTGCTCCACTCTCTGTGTTCCCTCACGAGAAAGGTCCCTCGTGGTCCCGCAACATTTGCGCTAGGGTTTAATGGAATAGAAATGCATTGTAATGTGTCCCCACCAGCCCTGTGAGAGAGTCATCTTTCCATCTGAGGGTCAGCATAACTGAACTGTGTCATCCGCCTGCTCCGCCGGTCTGCAGGGAAACAGAAAAGCATCCTGATAAAGAGATGACCCACTTTCAGCTGGGTGGCACTGACTGCCCACCGAACCCGATTTGTGTCGTGCATAAAATTCACATCTACATTTATATGAGATTTTTTTTTTTTAAAGCCACATGCTGCTAGAGAGGAGAATGTGATGTAACGCAAAGGCCACAAATGGTAGCCGAGTGAATCTCATGAAAACTGTCCCGAAATGTCACATTTCACCCTAAAATCCAAAGGAAAAAATATATAATTTGTAATTTGAAGCCTGTAATGAAATGATAATGAAGGCTATTCTAGGAGCATTAAGACACTTTATTTTCATGACAATTAAGCACATCCTCTCCCCAATTTCTCAGTATGTTACTCTAATGGGAAAAGTAGTGTATTATATCAGGGATTCCCAAACTTTTTTGTCAGCTTAACTCCTAAAATATTTACTTGAGATTTTAAGTTAATATTTCAATACTATAACAACTGTTGGCATGTTCATTTGGTCACCTAATGCTCACATAACATGCAGGTAAACAAATACAATATATTTAAATACATTTTTAAGATTTATTTTATTGTTAGCACCTCATGAACTCCCTGCAGTTCCCTCATACAAAAAAGTAAAATTATTAATGTACAATGTGATGTTGGTTGTGCTGAAGTAAATTTATCTTCATTGCTAACATTTCAATTTTCATTTGTTCATTAAAGGGATAGTTCACCCAAAAATTAAAATTCTGTCATTAATTTCTCACCCTCACGTCGTTCCAAACCCTTAAGACCTTCGTTCATCTTCATAGACAGCAACGCAACTACCTCATTCAAGGCCCAGAAAGGTAGTAAGGACATCGTTAAAATAGTCCATGTGACATCAGTGGTTAAACCTTAATTTTATGAAGTTTTCTTTGTGTGCAAAGAAAACGAAACTAACAACTTTATTCAATAATTTCTTCTCTTCTGTGTCTGCCTTCTGCCTTTCTACCTGTCTGGGCCTTGAACGTGTCAGTTGCGTTGCTGTCTATGCAGGGTCAGAAAGCTCTCAGATTTCATAAAAAATATCTTAATTTGTGTTGCGAAGATGAACGAAGGTCTTATGGGATTGCAACAACATGTGTGTGAGTAATTAATGACAGAATTTTCATTTTTGGGTCAACTATCCCTTTAATATTGTTGCACATGCTGAATTCTGAAAAAAAAAAAAAAAAAAAACATTTATACTTTTACAGAGAGAATTACTAGGAACACAGCGCAAACACTGGGAGAAAGCTCTCCTCCAGATACTGAAGGAAAAGAAACGGATATTATCCAGCAACAGCCAGAAGTCCTGGAGTACCTGCATATACCCATACCTGTGTATCCTGGATGATCAAGATTATGTGGACATCATGCTTCAGGTACCAACTTTGAGGTGAATTTCCATTCGGTGTAAAAGACATAATTGACATATCTTTAAAGTCCATAATTTTTTTTAGAGTTTAGACAAACTGTCACCCAGCGGTGAATCTTTGCTTATCATGGCGGAGGAGATGGGAAACCGAGTCTACAATTTGTACTCCATCCGGCAGAAGAGCCACAGTCAGATGATTGAGAAGCTTGGGAGTATCTACAACTCATATTCTGAGCTCCTGGCAAACGACACTGAGGTACAAGCTTTAGTTGAGCAGATCTGACACCTTCAGTTTGCTCTCAAATCAAATATCTAAATTATCCTTTACATTATATCACCTCCTGTTTCATCATAGACCAATGGCATGCTGCCGCGGGAATGTTGGGCAAGTCTTGAGATGCAGAGGTGCGGCGGTCCCTCTCTTTTAAGTGACGACACCCCTTGGCCGCTGGTTCTGATGGTGCAGCTAGGCAGCTTCCTGGTTGACCTGATGGTTCGTGAGCTCAAAATTTGGAGCAACATCCTCAATCCCGCTCAAGACAAGAAGCTCATCCCTATCCTTTACCACATGTACACGTTCCGCAGCAATCATAAGGTAAGAGGTGGAGACCAGCTAGACTCGAAGTCATACTAGTTAAAATTCTGCACATCCCTGAAGTGTTTTTGCTTCCGTACTGAAGGCTGTTCATGGCCAGACAGTCAAATGACTGTCCATTAAAAGTCGTGTCATAAACCGTCCGTTCCCCATCTAAAACCTCTCACGGACACGCATGTTTTCATGAATTATGGAATAATTTTTCCTGTGCGAGTGATCGCGAGCCAGCGGAGGAAGACGGATTGTGGCGAAACTAATCTCTTTTTTACTGTCCCCTTAATTGCCCGTTTGATTAACCACCGAGGGATTGCAAAAAGGGGGAGGAAGAGCCCAAAAAGATTGGGAGAGTTTCCTTTTTGTCCTCGAAATCTCATTCCCAACGCTGCTGCCCTGGCTCTCGGCATGCACCGTGGGCTTCAAAGACCCGAAGCTTAACTCCCGTTCCTCCACTGAGCTTGCAGATGGCCTGTGCAGCAGGGAAGAGCTCTCAGTTTAGCGTGTCTGTGGATTATTCATGTGGCATGAATGCTGTCAAGTGGATTCACATTCCTTTTCGAGACATTTAAAATTCCACCTTGTAGCAAGGTGATCTCCAGCTTATCTTTTTGAGGATTAGGCTAATGAAATAGCTTGACAAATCCAGTTTTCTGTCTTGTGAGCTGGATCTTTTTAGTGAATCCAACACATACAGCATGAATAGTTTAGTCTGATTCATGAAACAGTTGATTCTTGTGAACTGATTCTTTTTAGTGCATGAAAAAAACAGCACGACCAGTGTAGTTCAATTTGCAAACAAATTACTTTAAAAACCTGGTTCCTTTTAGTGAATCCACAACATACAGCATGAATAGTTTAGTCTGATTCATGAAACAAATGACTCTTGTGAACTGATTCTATTTAGTGATTCAGAAACATAGAGCACGAACTGTGTAATCAGATTTACGAGCAAATAACTATACTTTGTCTATTATTTTAGTGAATCCACATAATACAGCAGGAACAGTGTAGTCTGATTCAAGACCATAGACTGTAAAAAAAAAATGGACGTAGTGTCCGTGACGTCACTCGTAGGTTTCTGAAGAGCATTTTTGAAGCCTAAAGTGGGCGGAGCCGACCGCCGCCATCTTGGCAGCAACGTCACCAGCGCGTCACTCGGATAATCGAAAATGGCAAAAAGCGGGACGTGGGGTGAAGCTGAGCTGAAACCACACCCGTCTATATAGCAGGACAGCAGTGCTGCCGTGCAAATACAACACACCATAACCGTTTTTGGTCGAAAATGAGTTGATAATTTTGGGACATTAATGACTTCCTTTATCATGTGTTTAAGTATCATGGAGAAAATCCCCAGAGAAACCAAGGCAGAACACAGTACAACATTACCGCTCTTTGATTTTGTTTTTGAACGCTCAAAGTAAGTTACGGTGCTCCACATTTATTTGCATTCGTTCGTCAATACTGTGCAAGCCCGGAGTTATACAGTATTCTGCCTTTGTTTTACTGTCCATTAAAGTCTACCGTGTTTAAATTACGGTGTGACTTGTGTACTTTCATACATCTGTCGACACTTCATTAGACAAACAAATTATAGATCACGATCTAACAAACTGCTCCATATAACAAAGCACTGTAAACAAGCAGTGACTAGATAACTTGGCAACAATAATTAATTGTAAATAATTTTTAAAGTTTTATTTATTTTTTTTATAATGCAGATTATTCACTCAGTGCCAGCTGTCAGTCTGGGGCTGCACACTTCTGCATGTGCGTGGACTCAAATGCTGTGACAGCGTATCACACATAAAATCAGTAACAGTTCACAATAAAATCCTTTTCCTACCTTCTCTTGTAACTCGATAAAATGCATTGCAATGAACGCCATCGGAGATGTTTAATTCACAATCATTCTGAGCATCCCTGCTGGCGTTCACATCAATCCACAAGTCATTCTTATAGCTTAAGCTATTTTATTTCAGTTTGATGTAAAAACAATAGGCTAAGTATGTATTGCATCCTTTAATGTTAATAAATTGGTTGCAAAATGGTTTCCGCTCACATTTAACTTTTTGTCTGGTTGTTACAGTCAGAAAAAAAATTAAAAATCACATCACAAGATGTTATAGCCTATGATCACTAGATTTTATACAGATGTTACTATAATGATTCTGTAAATGGTGGTCAGCACCCTATATAATGTGGAAGTTACTGCTTTTGCCTTGGTGTGACATCTCACTTTTTGCAGACGGTGCAAAAGCGGAGTACAATATCAATATAGCTGTGAAAATCAAGTTTGAGCTCATTTTCATTAAAACATCTCATTTCCAGTGTCCTATCTATAATTATTATTTTTTCTGTACAAATAAAAATCTTTAAAGCCAGTTTTCTAAATTTCACACACTAGAGAGTTTCACGCTCTGCTCCAGAGCGGCAATCCACGTGTCACTCAAGTGGCCACACCCCCTTTATTAAGCAGAATTTTAAGGCTTAATGTAAATTAAATGGATGAGATATAAAAAAAAAAATTCACCCCCTCACAGTTGTCATGAAGGGCAAAATTAGCTATATAGACCAAAACCACTTTTTGTACCAGGCTGTAAACAATTTTTTCTGCTGTAAAGGTGGGCATTTTAACATGGGGAGTCTATGGGACTGACTCCCTTTTGGAGCCAGCCTCTAGCGGCCAGTCGATGAATTGCAGTTTTTGTCACTTCCGTGTTGGTTTCAAGACGGAGAGCGGGAGGTTGCCGCTTGTTCAAGACCGACTCTTACGAACCAATTCTTTCAATGAATACTTGTAAAAGACATTACCACTTCAAATTAGTCTGAAACACAGCCCTGAATACTGAATCTCTGTGACTACCCAAATGAATCAGAGTCAAATTGCGAAATCTTCATCAATACTCATCCCTGCTTGTTTATACAAGAACATACAAACAGATCATGTCAAATGAATCACATCAAATTCATATTCTGATATATTGAATTTCATGTTTCAGCATTCACACCCATTGTGTTTCTGGAACTACTTTGTAGCCATTTGTGTGGGTACATGTGCTTTCTCTTTCTCTTTGAATAGAAGTTGTTTATCCGCCTGTCAAAGACAGTTACGTCCATTGTGCACCATAAACACTTTACCAGCAGCACACATAAATCATCTCTGGTTTATTTGAGGTGGGTTACAGGCCTGCTGGGAGCTAGCGACGAGAGATGTTTATTAATGTAGATCTGTCACGGCATTTAAGGATTTAATTGTCCATGTTAAACGTCCTTTTTGTGACATGCCTGTAAGGGAAGTCTCGATTTTCATTGGCTTTCCTCTTTGGCTTCCACATCAGATTGGCTTCATCAAACCGCATCCTATTGTGACACAAATCCAGAGGGTTGCGATGGAAACCAAACTTACGTTTGACTCCTACGTCATGCCCATGCTGTGTCCGCCTGTCCCCTGGACGTCCCCAAAGAGCGGGGCTTACCTGTTGACGCCAACCAAGCTGATGCGCTCCACCGATGGAGCCATCCAACACCAACTTCTCCTGGAGAAGAGCCGAGACGAGGATCTCCATGCCGTGCTGGACTCCCTCAATCAGGTGGGCAACTGCCCCTGGAAGATCAACAAGCCCCTGTTGGACATCATCATCTCGATCTTCAACAACAAAGGCGACGACAAGCTCTGCATCCCTCCGCCGCTGTCCGAAGCACCCGAGGTTCCTCGCTTCAACCCTCACGACCCGTCCTACACTCAGGCCGAGAAGGCCTACATGAAACGGGAGGGTCTCAAAGCCAAGAAGAAGGTGGCGGAGATGCACAGCCTCCGAATGGACGCCCTCTATAAGCTGTCCATCGCCAACCACATGAGGGACGAGATCTTTTGGTTTCCACACAATATGGACTTCCGAGGGCGGACGTACCCCCGGCCGCCTTATTTTAACCATCTTGGTAGTGACGTGACCAGGGGGTTGCTGCTGTTTGCCGAGGGGCGACCTCTTGGGCCCAAAGGCCTCGACTGGTTGAAGATCCACCTGGTGAACCTCACGGGGTTGAAGAAGCGTAGCTCGCTAGCTGGACGACTGGAGTATGCTGAGAGTATCATGGAGGACATCCTAGACTCTGCAGACCGTCCTCTTGACGTAAGTATTTTAATAGCACCTTTACCTTACTTATGCGCTAGGAGTTGTACGGCTGAAGGAGCTTATGTACGACTAGTGACACAACAAATTGATTAGTCAAGCGGTTTGTGTAACACTTGATATGTATACTGGAGGTCTGCTATGCCTTTGGGAACACAGTCTCAGGCCAATGTAGTGTTTATAATGTAACTTCATTGGTTGAGTTTGCAATGGATGATAATGATAGTAATAATGAATTAATAATAGTAGTTATTATATAAAAGTATTATCATTTTATTAAATGAAAACTTATAAATAAAATAATTATTAATAATTATATTATTATAATTAATTAATTCATTGGTTTATTATTATTATTATTATTATTATTGGAATAATTAAAATAAATATTTAAATATTTTATTGAAGGTGCTTATAATTTATTGATATTAATAATAATAATAACCATTGTTATGTATTATTATTATTATTATTATTGGAATAAAGGAATAAATTCTAATAATTTTAACTAGTAATTTTGATATGATTTACATTTTTAATTTCAATATTTTATTGGTGTTGGTTATAATGTTAATAATAATAAAATTATTTAATTTATTGATATTAATAATAACTATTGTTATTATTATTTTTCATAGTATTATTGATAATAATAATAATAATTAAAAATACATGACTGTTTTATAATTTTATATTTTAATTTTATATTTTATTAGTATTAGTAGTAGTAGTAGTAGTAGTAGTAATAATAGTAAAAAATAATGTTATTCAATTTACTGTTAACAACAAAAATAGTAATATTTATTATTTGAATTATTAAATAAATTATCATAGCCCCAAAATGCTTGTCCTACAGACGAAAATAATTTAACAAATCAAGTTTTAGTTTATTAATACTTCCACAAACTGCATAAACTTATTTAATTTCCTGATTATGTGCAATTTTATACTTAATTGCATTTAATTTAGCATTATTTTCCAGCTGTCCATGACATAAAAACATTAGAGATATTATTATAATACAATCATCATATGCTACTAAAAATGCTACTTACAGTACAGGATTTGTTTCAGTCCTCTAAAATGTATCTTCAGGTTCGGTCTTAAAATTTGCTCGTACAATTGGATATATTTACAGACCATGTTCAGGCTTTATTATTACAGACCTGGGTTTACTCTGCATGTAGACCTTCTATGTATTCAGTACATTCAGATCCAAGGCATCACACTGCAGGCTATGAGCTATGACTGAGCCATATTTTTGTGTTTTATTGAAATGATTGTCACATTCCTCATTCCCCAAAGAGTCACAGCTCTATTTTGCAGGGTCGCAAATGGTGGATGAATGCAGATGAGCCGTGGCAGGCACTGGCTTGCTGTATGGAGATAGCAAATGCCTCACGCTCCCCCGACCACACCGAATTCATCTCTCATTTCCCTGTACATCAGGTACTGAATCTTTAAGAACAGCTAGCATTAGCTATATAGACAGTATTACACGTAATTGCTGTTTAGGGCTGAGTTGTAGACTTTAAAGCTACTGTAAAGCGATAAATATGTGTCCTCTCTGTCTCTCTCGTAGGACGGTTCATGCAACGGCCTCCAGCACTATGCTGCCCTCGGGCGGGATGTGATTGGTGCTACTTCGGTGAACCTCATGCCCTGTGAGCTGCCTCAGGATGTGTATAGTGGTGTAGCTCAGCAGGTCAGTCACGCTGCGGCACCAGAGGGCGGCAGTGCGTCTTACTGCCCTCCAGAGCAGCATTTTTCCAACCTTTTTCTGTCCTAAGTTATCCCACAGTTCCATCAATAAGGCTCAGAGGTTCAAAAATGTGTTTTATTTAACCCGTATTATACTGGGTAATATCATTTAGCATTATCATCATGTTCATTATTACAGCTATTCACTTTTAAACACAGACTTAGCAAGCAGCTTCCTCTCAAATGAATTTGAAATCTTTATTGGTTGATTTGTTTGTTTGTTAATTGTTATTATTGTTTCTGTTAAATGTTGTTATTACAGTAATATTTCATAAATTTTATTTAATTATATAAAAATAAGATTTCATTTATAAATGTTTTGATTTAATTATAATATTATAGTGAACATTATTGTGGTTAATTAACAATTGTATTATTTTTAAAATGATATTTAAATAGAAATGTCATATTTATATATGTGTTAACTATTTTAATGTTAATCACACAAATATAGAAAAATAGAAACATATAGAAATATTACACAATTAATCAATTTTAAATAAAATTAGATCATCTAATTAGCAGTATTTATATTAGTATTATTATTATTGTTGTTTTTTTAATTAAAATTATGTGTGTACATACACTAATTATTTATAATTAAAAATGAATTTAACTTTTTATAATTATAGTGGCCATAATTTATGCTTTATAGGTAATAAGATTTATAATAAAACATTAAAAGTATTTTTATTTATATTTTAAATATAATAAAAGTAAAAATAAAATAAAAAATATTATAACAACCACACAAACTTGCATATTATGCTGTCTACAGGAAATGGGGAAAAAAATGAAATAAATCATCATTACTTACAGTATTTTTAAGTAATGATAAATAAAATCTAAATCTTTCCTGTTTGTGGCTCGCTGCACTAGAGAACATCTACAATCAGCGTCTACCATTTTCGTTTTTATTCATTTTGATTTATTTTTATTTTGAAGCCGACTTTGTGTTAAAGTCTTTTTTCATCCTTTTCCATCAAAGCTGAATATTCAACTTAAATTGCTGCAGCCCCACAACTTATGGCCTCAAAGCTCTAGATTTCAGTTCTGGGGAGACTGCGTAATTTTAAGAGAACACTATCTGAGATATATTGACCTACCTATCGATTTGGCTATATTTTGGGAACACAGTGTACTACTCTCTAAATACAGTGCTGTACCGCTCTTGCCCGAAAACATCAGGTTGCGCTAACCTTAGCTGAAGGGGACATAGCAGACATCTCAGTGAGCTCTGCTGAGTCAGAGTTTGGCCTAAACAGCCTCATTGTTCCTCAGTAGTCGACATCAGACCTTCTGTTTCATAAGGGTAAGCTCTCAAGAGCCCCAATAAGACCATCAACACCTTTCACACTTCATGTGTGTTTAATGAACCTGCTCCTCCCTCCATGCAGATTAAGCTATTTATAGTTTAAGTGAGGGACAATTCTGATATTTCTGTTATCGTTAGTTTTATTTCTGAATTCACCCTCAGGAGTCTTTAAAATAAGTTATAGAACATTGATTCCCAACCGGGGGATGCTTGATGGATGAATGAATGAATGATTATTTTCATGTTTTTTTGTTTTTTTTTTACACAACATAATGAGCAAGTTTGTGTGGATGATAAATGTTATGTTCATTCAAATATTGTTACCAGTTTATTTGTTATATTTTGTTGTAAATCTAATAATAATACACTAATTTATTATATTATATATTACCACATATAGCATAATATAATATTATATTTTATAATATTAGTTTTATATTTATTCTCTAAATATAGAGATTGATGTATTTAGTCATATATTACTAAGAATATATTTATTATTTTTTATATTTTTTATTATATTTAATGCATTTATATTGTAAATATAATAATAATAATAATAATAATAATCATCTATTTACTTTTATTAAATATTACAATATATAGAATATTATAATGATGAAATAATAAATATAATACTGTTATCTGGTTTTTATTGTATTTTTAAAAATATAAATAAATGGTTAATATGAAAGTCATTTATATTAAGTTTATTTATATTTTACATAATAATAACAACAACAGTATATTTACTTATATTAAATATTACAATATAGAGAATATGATAATGATTAAATACAATAAGATAACACTATTATATTTATTATATATTTTAAAATATATAAATTACAAATTAAATGGTTAATCTGAAAAAAAATCATATTTATATTAACGGTTTATTTATATTTTACAACAACAAATAAAAATAATACACTATTTTATTATAAATATATTACATATGTAATAAGTATACATATATTTATATTACACATATTTATTAAATATTAACAATGTATTATATATTACAAATATATAAAATATAATAAAATAGTAAAAATAATACTGAAAATATTATATATAATAGTGTTTTATCTTATTTTTATTTGAATATTTAAAATATATTATGTTTTAATATATTTAAAATATTATAAAATATTGAAAAATATTGGAAAAATATAACCCACGTCAAAATACAGTACATGATTAGTTGGTTGTTGGATGATTTCAACAAATTGTCAATTGTAACCCATCACTAACATAACTGTGACTAGTAAGTGCATTGATTTATGGAGTCTCAGAAAGGTGCGCTGTCCCGTGTCTCTTAGGTGGAAGAGTTCAGGGCTCGCGATGCGGAGAAGGGTTTGAAGATTGCGCAGGTGCTGGAGGGCTTCATCAGCAGGAAGGTGGTGAAGCAGACGGTGATGACTGTGGTCTATGGCGTCACGCGCTACGGGGGCCGTCTGCAAATCGAAAAGCGACTGAAGGAAATCGATGATTTCCCTAAGGTGAGGCTCGTTGCACTTTGGTTAAAATGATCATAGATGGAGTAACAAACTGTGGGATGAAAAATGACTCAAGAGTTTCCGTGTGAAACAAACCTTGTCCTGAGTGATGTTTGGATGGATGTGGTCAGATCCAAATTTTCCAGCCAGAACCTGCAGCAGAAACTTTCCCGGACTGATTATACATGCCGTTTTGATGGAAAAGATCCTCAATCTGGTTCTTGCAGCCACATCTCAGGTGCTTTAGCCATACAAAGTCCTCTGTTATCTCCATTATTTCTAGTTATCTAACTGTTTCTTCATCTCAACTTAAAGGTAAAGATAAGCTTGGTAATCTTGCTTTACATCGCAGATGACGTGAACTTTAAGGATTTACTCCCCCCCCCCATTTGCGTCAGTCTTGATTTCCCCAAGTGCAGCTTTCTGTGGGCGGCCATAGAAACAGGTGACGCTCTTCTCGTATCTCCCAAGCTGTGGTGAATGAAAGAGGAATTATCACCTATAGAGTCAAGGGATCTCATCTCCACATTCTGCTTGCTAAAGCAAAACTTTTGATTGTTGAATTTAAACATGTTTTGAGGCCATTTTTTAAATTTCTTTGGTTCCATGAAGAACCGTTATATTTTCCATTCCACAAAAGGTTTTTTAAATGTTTAAAATGTTCTTCACACTAAGACAAAAATGGTTCCTTTAAGAACTGTTCACTGAGAGAAGTTCTTTGGGGAACCAAAAATGGTTCTTCTGTGGTGAAAACCCACTTTTGAATCTGTATGTTTAAGAGTGTATTTGTTTAAATCTTTTCATTTCAGTTATTGATGCCTGACATGCATATGCATATGCAAATGCACATAAATATTGTATTAAAGGACACCTATTATGCCCCTTTTTACAAGATATAATATTGGTTTTGGGTGTCCCCAGAATGTGTCTGTGAAGTTTCAGCCCAAAATAGATCAACAGATCATTTATTATAACAGCTGGAAAATGTCATTTTTGGGATGTGTCTAAAAAAGAGCTGTTTTGGGGAATTTTAGGTGCTCTTTAATGCCCTGATGTGCCCTTTCAGGTTTGGATAACAATAGGGGCTTTCACACCGGAGGAACCTTTTCATAGTTTGTAGAGCTATTGTCGCTTTTTGGTGCGTTCGCACCGCAGGAACTAGGAACGGTTTTAATTCTAAGATCTCCGTTTGGGAGTAGGGTCTAAAACAGTTCTTTAGGAACTACCAGTGACGTACACTATATTGCCAAAAGTATTGGGTCGCCCCCTTCTAATGAACAGGTTTGACTACTTTAGTAATTTCTATGAGTACAAATCGTGTTAAATGTTAAAGCATATAATGATATTCTAGGAAATTGTGTGCTTCTAATATTATAGCAACAGTTTGGACAGGACCCTTTTCTATTCTAACATGACAATGCCTCTGTGTATAAGGCAAGGCTCAAAAAGAAAATGATTGATTCAGTTATTGTGGAAGAACTTGACTGGTCTGCATAAAACCAAGTCCTAATCCCAGTTGAACACCTCTGGTGTGACTGTAAATGCAGACCTTGAGCCAAAAACTCATCACCAAACACCAATGACTTGTACATATGGGTACAGTCATTTTAGACACGTCCAAAACTGTTGCAACAGAGATGGAAATACAATTTTTAAATACATGAATTATGTTCCCATCGTTGTTGCCACAGATTTGGAAGTGGATTTTTCTGTTCTAAAGAAGGGGGTGTCCCAATACTTTTGTCTATTTAGTGTATGTACTGTACAAGTCATTGGTGTTTGGTGATGAGTTTTTGGCTCATTTACAGTCACACCAGAGGTGTTAAACTGGGATTAGGACTTGGTTTTATGCAGACCAGTCAAGTTCTTCCACAATAACTGAATCAATCATTTTCTTTTTGAACCTTGCCTTATACACAGAGGCATTTTATTTGTCATGTTAGAATAGAAAAGGGTCCTGACCAAACTGTTGCTATAGTATTAGAAGCACACAATTTCCTAGAATATCATTATATGCTTTAACATTAAGATTTATACTCAATGAAATTACTAAAGTAGTCAAACCTGTTCATTAGAAGGGGGCGAACCAATACTTTTGGCAATATAGTGTATGTGTGTGCTAATTGGTCAAACGCATACGAAACACTGGCTACCTGGCATTTTTAAAAAGCCGTGTAAAAATATTTACTCCACGAACATGGAAAACAGCGATAACGGCATTTACCTGTTGTCTGCAGTGTTGAGTTCTTTTATCAGCCTCTGTGGTAACACTACAAGTTGTCATAGGAGATTTTGTCAGATTTTAGAACTATGCAGTGTGAAAGCCCCTAATGTGCTATTTTCAATCCACAGGACTACATATGGGATGCTTCACATTACCTGGTGAAGCAGGTTTTCAGCAGCTTGAAGGAAATGTTCACTGGGACGAGAGAAATTCAGGTACATTCTATCACATTATACACTTTTATGATCAGGACTGTTATATTTTTTTTAACTTGTTTGGTCACATTTACTATTGTTAAGTGAAATTCAGGCGTTTCAATAGGATTGGACACGATTTGGAATTACGTGTGAGGGCGAAAGATTTCCACATGCAGATTTTGCAATATGTGGATTTGTCTTGTTGACCAGCAGAAAGCTGCTTGGTTTTAACGTGACTTTTGTGTGTGCTTTGCTTCATACAATAGACATTGGTCCTTTTTTGGTCTTTTCTTTTTAGTTTAGTTTTTATAACATGGCTGTTGGTTTTAGTTTTGTAGAGAATGGTTAACTCCGAGATGAAAGCGAGGAGGATCCAATAGCAGTGTTTTATTAATCTCAAATAATACAAGAAACTTGAAAACCAGGAAACAAAAAACAGAGAAAACAGAACTGAGCAACCAAACATTCAGCTATCTGAAGGACTTGTGTATATACAGGGTTAATATGACTACTCAAGAAAATACACCCAGAAACGGGAACAAAAACTACAAACTAAAGTCCGCAACACAACATCACAGCTTAGTGTTATTTTTATTTCTACTAAAGTTAATGTATTCAATTACAGAATTTAAATAGAGGCACTATATTTTTTATGGATGTCTAGTGTTATTGTTTTTTTACTGGGATTTTCATGTTTCATTTATGAATCTTATACAATATATATTTTACCAAAAGTTAAATCTAAAGTTAATTTGCCATTTTTATTATATTTTAGCTCATTTTGGAGTCAATTTTCAAATTATATTAGTTCTTGTTTTTATTTCGGTTAACAAAAATGTTTTCATTTACAGTAGTTTTTGTTAACAGTATTAACTACTCATGAAATTAGCTGTCAATTGATTAAATGTTTTAGTCAAATAAAATTGCATTATTCATTTGTCACATTAATCTTATACGCCATCGTTCGAAATGTTTTTTTTATTCAAGAAAGAATGCATTAAATTGATCAAAAGTGACAGTAAAGACTTTTATAATGTGATTTCTATTTCAAATAAATGCTGTTCTTTTAAACCTGATGAAGCTGTTCATCAAAGAATCTTGAGAAAATATTAAGCAGCACAACTGTGTTCAACACTGATAATAATCAGAAATGTTTCTTGAGCAGCAAATCAGCATATTAGAATGATTTCTGAAGGATCATGTGATGCTGAAAATTCACCTGTGCATCACAGGAATAAATTACGTTTGAAAATATATTAGATTAAAAGCATATTTTAAATTATAACAACATTTCACAATATTTCTATTTTTACTGTATTTTAATCAAATAAATTCAGCTTTGGTGAGCATATAAGATACTTCTTTCAAAAGCACCCTAATGACCCACAGTAGTGTTTATCAATGGTTTTTAAACAAAGCCCAACCCTTGTTGCTTCTCTCCTTTTTTTGAATGAAAAGATTATTTTTGTGAATCGCCAGATATAGTTCTCCCATGATGCAACTGGCTGTGGCTCATGAATTACAGCTGCAGGAAACAGAAAAGGAATGAACGTCCCTGGTGCAGTAGATCAAGGACCAGCCGCTCACTGTCTCCTGTTGCACCCCCTGGGGAGACGAGCAGACAGGCAGAGCGAATGTGAAATATCCCCCACTTTGCCTACAGACACAAGCAGCTTCCTAAATAGGTCAGATCCTCGGGAGGGGCGGCAGTTGAGCCCAGGTAATTGATCATTCCCGTTACCAGCAGAAGGTGATACAGGAGCGGAAAATTGGGGGACGATGTGGGCCCCGGCTGTTAGTGAACGCTCTGTTGAATGGAGCCACTTCCAGATGAACAGAGGAATTTCTCTCACACAAAGCGTTTCGGGGAGAGCACTGGGGACGTTGCAAATGTGGCAGCCAAGTTGCGCAGCCAGCACTGTTGCTGCGGATCAGCAGGTTTTTTAAACACTTCGTCTCAGCAACAACTTTCCACCTGTGTCTAGATTTTTCCAGCTAGCACAACCGGAAACTACTTTATCGCAGCTACTTTATTGCGATTTTTTTTCTGGTTAAGTGATAGGGGTTTCTGTTTCAGTTTATCTAGTTCAAATCATTATACAAATTTGGTTTGTTTCTGAATTCTTAATATATACAAACTGAGTTGGATCGATTGGTTGACGCTGTTCTGACTTTTTTTTTTCTCAGGAATGGCTGACGGAGAGCGCTAGGCTAATAGCTAAGTCTGGGAGAACAGTGGAATGGGTCACGCCGCTGGGACTTCCCATCGTTCAGCCCTACCACCGAATAAAGAACCAAATGGTAAGTGTTTTAAAATGAACTTGCTAATTTAACTCGTTTACCATTTTAAACATATTGGCCCACAGTTGGACCCCTGACCCCTTATGGGCCTCCATGTTTAAATGACGTAATTAGGGCCCTATGGAATCTGTTTTGTTTATTTTTTTCCCAAAATTCCGTGTTTTCGGTTTGCATTTTTCTAGATTCTGTTTTTAATGGTTTAATTAAATTTTAATGATTAAATAGTATGTGTAATCAATTTAATAGTAAAAAGTAGTAATAGTGCCTAACGTATTCTTTCAGAAATTCTGTTTTATGTTATTATTTTTCTGAATTGTGTTTTAAGATTTAATAGAAATTTATTATCAAATTAATGCATAAAAACAAAAAAAATGTAATTAAATGAGTAATTCAGGGCTTAAAGTTCTCCGGCACCGTGCCAGATCTCTGGCGTGCGGTGTTCGGCTGCGTAAAAAAACATAGTCTAAGCCTGCATCCCAATGAGCACACTATCCATGCTAAATTCTATGTGATATTAGTCATTTTCATTACTATTTAGGGCAGATAGGGTGGATAGTATGCACGTTGGGACGCGGGGCTACATTAACAAAAAACTCATTGATAACATGTTCGAGATCACGAGTTCGCCTACCAATGGTATGAGAGGAACACAGCTTTCACTCTCAATCAAACTAACATTACTAGCCAATCAGAAGTTTTTGCTCTTATAAACACGAGACACGCATAATAGCAGAGGAAGGGAAAAGAAGCGGCTGCGTCTCGAGCGCACGACACATGCGAGGCGCAATGGTCACATATTTATATAGAAAGCTTTTTAAAAAGCAGCAGAGCTTTGTAAACAGCTCAAAATAATCACGTCATCTCCATAAGAACTATATGATTTCCTGAACAAATTTACCGGTAGTTTTGAAAATGATTTTAATTTACCAGTAAACTGTATGTGTGAAAGCGGCTAAACTCTTCCTCTGCATATGCGGTGAGTTTGGGTTGCTCAAGGTTAATCTGGGAAACTGTGCTTTATCTCACTAGATTTGTAACGTAAATCATGTATAAACCTGTGCCTTTTTTACAGTCTATGGTGCCAACACAGGAGAATACATCAACATATTTCTAATCATGCGATTGATTGTACATCGCGATTTCAAAATAAAAGTTTCTGACTTTGCATGTGGCCAGATATTAAAATTAAATGGATTTAAACGTCGTTGAATCACATGAAACATCACCAGGCCGTTGGCGGCCTCTGCAGGTTTTTTTTTTTTAAATAATGTAGGCATATTACATGTATTTTAACAGTGAAACCATGTAATTAACAGTAAAACCATGTAATTACTTGGTTTTGATACTTTATTTGAGCCAAGTATTATTTCCTCACATTAGTTTATATATAAATATAGTCATATTAAAGCCTGTTTTTCAGCTCATAATTTTCCAAGTGTATGATACAGCTTTCTTTCTTCAGGACAATCATATATTCATGAAAAAAAAAGTTTGAATAAGGAAAGCAATAACTTTGCCATAGTATCCTTTCAAATGTTAAAGTTGCCACAGTTGCATTCTTTGCGTGTGCAGTACATTTATTTGTACCATTTAGTTTTATTAGTTTATTTATCATGTAGTTTAATGAAAAATCATTTTCAAATGTTTTTTTGTTTGTTTGCCAAATAATGCTGTATGCTGTAATAATGTGTCCACCCCCGCAACCCCTCACCCACGGAAAAAAGTTCAGGCTCAGGATTTTTTTTTACTTTAACCCCTGGTAATTCCTTTCAATATTTGACAAACAAAGTGCTCCAAATCTACTGTACAATAGCAATTTACATTTCTGTCATAAGTTCAAGTTCTTCAACCAAACTCTTTTTTTGGCAGGGTGTAATGAAGAACTTTGAGTTTCTGACAATAGTTATCAAATGAAATAGTGAAGTGACTTACTGTTCGCCATTGTTTGGCAAATTTTCGCCGGCAAAATCCAGTCATTTCAATACAAATCCACACAATTGAGAGCTATGCTTGGGAGTGAAAGATTTCCAAAAGCAGATTTCAAAACTGGTTCAAGCTGGTCACGCAAATTTGCCATATTGACCATCAGAAAGCTGCATTGTTTGAAGTAACTTCATACACATCTACACTATTGATACTGGACAATGGACATTTTTGCCTGCAGAATATTGCTAATGTGACTACACCTTAAGGGCATTCACTCATTTTGGTATTAGAAAGGTGCCAGTTTGTACTTTAACAGGTATTAGATTGATTTGACATTTTCCCCTTTCTGAAAGACACGATAAGTTCTTTCATTTCATCATCTTTGAGGTCTTTCACTGTACTTCCTCAGCAGAGTTCAGCAGGGAGTCCGACCTCTCTCTCCGCCCAGCAGGCACGCTCTTTCTCGCTCTCCATCACGGCCTAGATCTCTGTAGCACTGCTTGTCAAAAAGGTCTTGTGCAGCTGGGAGTGAAACAATGAAGTAACGCGGCAGAGGTTTTGCATGCAGACGGCCTGCGCTGCTGTCAGATAGCATCAGCAACAGAGCTGAGGCGCCACAGCGGTGGCCTGTAGTGCGTGCCGAGATCCAGCAGAGAGCATCTGGCAACCCGTCTGTGTCACAGCCGCTGAGCATTTGCTGCTGTTGATGGGTGTGGCTTAATGCCTAATACTAGATTTGGTTCTTAAACAGCTTTTTTTTATATATACTGAAAGTTTTTGTATTTTGTTGAAATATTTAAAAATGTAATTTATTATACTAAAGGGTTATAAATCAGGCACTTTTTTGGTCAATTAATTTTGTAACTTTCATTTTATTTACTAAAAATCCACAGGGTAAAAAGTGCTCGTAGTTGAAGAAACACCCATGTTCATATCATACTTAATGTGCTGGCATTTTTTTTCCGCAGTGTTTAAATGAATATGCAAACACTGCCTAATATTTCCCTGCCTTTGGAAGTCAAATGACTGTACAACTGGGTACAGCTGATGTCATTTGGACCTGAATGACAAGGGTGTGCCCATTTTCTACTTCATTCCTGTACAGTTTTGAAGAACCAAACCCATTCATTCCTCAATCACTCCTGGGAACATGTGTAATGTCATGTGCCTGGCCTTTTCACTTTCATCCCTCTGGTCCGTGTATCTAGGCAGTGGAAATAATGTGTAATAGCACCCTAATGGCCTGTGTTGTCCTCAGTGGGGTTCTGCTGTTGTAAAGGTGCCATTGTTGGCTCTTGCTTTGTAAAAGTGTCACTTGCCCTTTTCCAAATGCTTTAAGATGTTGACTTCTAAGATCAAGACCTAAAGCAGATATTATGGCAACCTTTCTTTTATTATTATTAAAAATAAAATTTTTGTTACAATAACACAGTGCATTCTATTGAATATCTGGTAACACTTTAGTGTAGGCACCAGTTCTCACTATTAACTAGTTGCTTATTAGCAAGTCTATTATTAACATATTGGCTGTTTATTAGTACTTATAAAGCACATATGTGACCCTGGACCACAAAACCAGTCTTAAGTCGCTGGGGTGTATTTGTAGCAATAGCCAAAAAATACATTGTATGGGTCAAAATTATCCATTTTTCTTTTATCCCAAAAATCATTAGGATATTAAGTAAAGATCATGTTCCTTAAAGATATTTTGTAAATTTCCTACTGTAAATATATTAAAACTTAATTTTTGATTAGTAATATGCGTAGCTAAGAACTTCATTTGGACAACTTTAAAGGTGATTTTCTAAGTATTTAGATTTTTTTGCACCCTCAGATTCCAGATTTTCAAATAGTTGTATCTCGGCCAAATATTGTCCTAACAAACCATACATCAATGGAAAGCTTATTTATTCAGCTTTCAGATGATGTATAAATCTCAATTTCGAAAAATTGACCCTTATGACTCGTTTTGTGGTCCAGGGTCACATATTGCACATGACCATATTCTACATCCCTAATCCTACCCAATATTTAAACCTAACAACTACCTTAGTAACTATTAATAAGCTGCAAATTAGGAGTTTATTGAGGCAAAAGTCAAAGTTAATGGTTTCTTAATAGTGAGAATTGGACCTTAAAATAAAGTGACTGAATATTTTATTTTTTTTTTATTATTAATAAAACAATTATTTAAAAATATATTTTAGAATTTGTTGAAGCCTAGAGTATGTCAGTGTAAATTGGAAATTTAATAATATTTTGTAAATAATACTTTTTTTTTTTTTTTAATTAAAAGTTTCCATTAGAATTTTAGATTAAAAATTTTTCTGAAATTTCACTGAATCTCTACTGCAGACTGTACAGTCTGGTCCTAAATATCACAACCCATTTCCACGAATGTAAGTCATCACATTTTATTGGACTTTTATGGAATTTCTGATGAAGGTCGTCATTAGCGGCCTCATAAATTCTTCACTGTTTAAGCCCTTTTCTTTTACTGAGCAGGAGGTTTGAAGGCCATTTACAGCATTCAGCATGTTAAAATCCTACTCATGTGAACGCTGACTGTTTGATGACAATATAATTAATGTATTCAGTGCTTATGTTTCAGTGTAATTACGATAAAATTCAAATTATAATGGTTCACTTGCTAAATTTAGCATGAAAGCATCGGCCTAGCTGAAATGTATGAAGTTTGACAGTTCTTATGCCCCTTTTTCTGTACTTTCCTTCAAAAACCTGCATATCGTTCTTGCATGTTTTACTTTAATGAAGGCAATGGATGTATCATGCCAGCATTTGAAGGTGGTCCATGTTGTGATGTATTACACTGGCCACTAGGTCTGTTACTACACACATTCTTTATGAATGGCGCACTCTTTTATCCTCGAAAGACGGTTAATGGGTCAAGGTCAAAGGTTGATCATGTACAACACCATTTAGAACATCAACCACGAGTCTATATTTATTTCACCTAGCTGGGGAGACACGCCAGGCGGTCACACCAGGGGTTTGCAATTCCCCTGTAAATGTCACACTGACCAGATTAATGTAGCACCATCAAGACCCCCATTAATCACCTCTGAGCCCCAGCTTACCTCCACCTGTTAGCCGTACCACCCCCTACATAGATGAACCTGCATGATGGATCTTAATGACCCTTAATGGTGTTGTGTAAAGGATGAGTTTTACAGCCCCTTTTTATGGTTATCTCTTTTATTATAGTTTTCGTTTCATTAGCATATTGGGTTATTCACGTCTGAGGGGAACCTGTAGTAGTCTGCCAGGCTTGGCAGATCGTCAGCTTCGTGGTTTCAAGGTATCTGGGTCTTCCACGCACAGTGCAGTTTGCTAATGAGGATTTTTTTGCTGTGATTGAGGCTCAACAGTTTGACAGGGTCTAAGAACCTGATACGTGAGGAGCATTAAGCAAGTATTGCAAGCTTGATCTTCCTGATTAACATGAAATCAAACATCATGGCTATTTATTCCTTCTGAATTGAAACCCCAGAGTCACCATAAATTTAAAACCAATCCTTTTTACTTAATTTTAATACTGGTCTAGCTCTTACCTGAAAATGAAAATCTTTTATTTACCCTTGAGTTGTTTCAAACCTGTATGGCTTTTGTTTTTCCGTGGAACACAAAATGAAATAGTTGAATAACGGTTTTGGTCAATGTGAGTATAGCTTGATTAATCATAACCTAAACACTTAAGTGTCAAAATTGTCAGCAAAAATGTGATGTGATATGGTTTTTGGTAGAAAAAGGTATTTACGCAGTTTTAACAGTAAAATCAATAGGTGCACTCCAGTCCAGTAGGTGGTGGAAGTGCTGCTTCTGGCGGTCTGTGCTCCGATATAAAAAATGCATTGTCCCATCATTTTTATGTTCATTAAATTCATTAAAAATCTTTGTTCTGGAGAAGAAAGTAAGTCGTACATGTTTGTAATGACATGAGAGTGAGTAAATGCATAAATGACAAATTTTCATTTTTGGGTGAACAATTAAATTAAAACCCAACAGGTACTTGCATGTGTTTTAGGAGAGGAGTAGTTCTTAATCTTTACTGCAAATTATTAGTATGTAGCAGTAGCACACACTTAACAGCTCTCAATTCAGGCTTAAATTAGGTTCCATGCTAGTTTTCTTTCCACTAAATATACTGTCACAACCCAGTAAAATGTGCTGTGAAAGCTGTTTAAACTTGACTTCAAAATTCACCATTAAAAAGAGTTGTTTTCAAGAGTTATGTGTTTGGTTTTCCAAAAAAAGGTGGTTGGAAGTATTTGACATTAAAGTTATATAAAACTTCTCCCACGTAACATATCTGGGTGTTTTTCTTCTGCCGTGTGACTCTTTAACTCAGATGAAAAAATCCAAATCAGTATTAGTCTCAACCCCCTACTTCAAATGTAATCAAGGAAACATTTTCTCATGCTACATCAATGAGACACTTCATCTGAGGTCACCTCTGTGATTCAATCTCTTGCAACCCACCCTTGATCTTTCTTTACATGGGAAATGGCGAATTAATTAGATGCCAGGGAAATGGGAGTCATAACAAAGTAAATAAATAAGCCAGGGTGAAATCGGCAGTATTTATTCAGCCATTGCGCAGCACTGTGTCTGTTGATAGGGGAAAGGAAATTACACTTGGGAGGGAACCAGACTTGGGATATGCATCAGTAAAGCTTGCTAATGTGATTGTTTGCTGTTAATCAGTTTAGGGGTCACTTTTGGAGGCTGAAATGTTTCTTTCACCAGCTATACGTCAAGATGGAAAAACAGTCTGGTAATTCTGTAGGGAAGACAACCAGCGGGGATGAAAGCCGTGGGGAATCATTTGTCGCCTTTGCTTTAGGGGCCAAACACTTGCGGTGTCCTTGGAAAAAGGGGAAATGTGATTTCCCCTGGTGCTTATGTGGTGTTCCTTGTCTACAGTCTGATCCCAAAAGGATGTCAAGCCTCACTGCAACTCTTAAGACCCAAAACGTTACTTTTTTGACTTCTACATCCTGCTAATTGGCTAAAGCCGACGTTTCGCCTGGTCTTTAACGTGCACCACAAGATTTTTTTTTTAATATCAGAAAGATCAGGGCTGTGCATGACACCAGTGCATGAATCATCCATTTTAATTGATCGTTCCGCAGAACAGTTGTTTTTGTTGAAGCGTTGATGAATACAGCGGATATTTCAGGAGTATTCCCAGAGGACTTAACCAGGCAAGAGGTCACCGGTAGTGTAAAGCCTCTCTCTTGGGGATGCTGAAAGATTGGTGAGTCTTACCGTGAGGCTCAGATGAATGCGTTCAATAAAAGAGGTGGCAGCTTTGTTGATAGCTGGAAGCTTGGAAACTAGATGCTGCCCTTTTGGCATACAATATAGGATGCTCATGCAGGAGACTAGTCAAATCCCAACCGCAACTTGTCTCGATCCTGTTCCTCCTTGCTTTCATCATCATTATCTGTCATACTCTCTACTTTGGGTCCCAGTAAAATGGTGTAAAACTCTTCATTTTGGCTTTTAGTTTCATGGAATTCTGCAATTAAAGACACTATAGAGCAAGTGAAGGAGATACAGCTGCTCTTTTGCAACATGCTTTCTTTTCAAGAGCGGGAAAAGCACAGGCAGCTGTCCAAGCCAGGAGTCATCGCAATTTAGATAGGAATCCCTTTTCCACTGTCTGGGCATCGTGCCAGCTTGACAACATGGCTTGCTTAGGATTTGTCTTCCCTAATCAGGAGTTTTATTTGCACCACCAGAACCAGTGGATCAGGAATATATTGCAGGTTCCATTGGAACTAAGGTTTTCCCCAAGAGCTTTTGAGGATGTGCGTTGATTCTTTACATGTCAGAAGGCCTGGCTCACCCCATCACGCCCCTCAATGTCTCCTCGATTTTGTTGTTCCTGTTAATGAGCCTTAATGGACTCATAAATCATTGCAACTGAAAGGCCACTTGTCTCCTTGTGCCATACACCAGGAGTGTCAAACTTAGTTCCTGGAAGGTCAATGTCCTGCAGAGTTTAGCTCCAATTCTAATTAAACACCCCTCAACCAGTTAATCAAGGACTTCAGGATTACTAGAAACTTCCAGGCAGGTGTTTTGGAGCTGGTTGGAGCTAAACTCTGCAGGACAGTGGCCCTCAAGGAGCAGAGTTTGACTCGTCTTTCATACATGTGCCGTAAATTTCACTTTTCACTTCACTTTTTTACCCCACTTATGCCCCTTTCGCATCCCAGTGAACCTGCCCACCAATTACCAGCAAAACCTTTTACCTCACCGTCCCCGTCAGCACTTTCTATACATTTTCCTTTTGTTTATGTCCATCCGTCACTGTATGAGACTTCATTCCCTGTCATCCTGCACTTTTCCATTGAATTGAGCCGCGTCGTGATGGGTTCCTGGGGCACCGTAGAGACTAATCAAAGAAGTAATGTGATGGAAGCACCCCTGACGCTGACAGTTCCTATACCAAGAGCAGTCACTCACTCATGGGTTGTAGCCCGACCTCAGCATCTACATGATGGATGCCAACCTTTCCTAAGGTTAAGCTCCTGTTCTTTAATGGCATTGTGTCAATATTAGTGGTTTGTGGGGGTTTATGAGAATGTTTGGTCAGTCTAAGATTAAGAGACTCACTCAAATTTATATCAGTGTTTTTGAAAAGGATCAATAGGAAAATTGAAGGTCAGTCTGGCGCAGAAAGATGAGGAGATTGATTGCAATATTCGTATGCATTGGTTTATATTAGAGCTCAAAGTGGTAAGTTGGATAACAGTCAACTAATGTCATATTTAAACTTGGAACATTTAACATAGCAGCCCAGTTAATGCTGATTTTTACATGACGGTGTCCCCTGTAAACATTGCAGTACATCAGTTTCAAAGCAATGACAATGCCACACAAGCTGTTTGCTTTTCATTTCATAGTAGTTTTTCCTCATTACCCATTCAGACTCTCTTATTTTCTCTTGTTTTTCGCAGCTCAAGAGCAGCATGCAGAATCTGAGCATCCATATAAGTCATGATGCCAATGAGTAAGTACCTCTCTCTTACTTTGACCCCTATATTGACATTGACCTCTGACCTCTTCCCACATTTCCATGGCTTCTTGTTAAGCCGGGCTCACACTGTGGGATTTATTTTTTTTTTTTTAAAAGTCCTTTAGGGTTGTTCTTGATGATCATGTCACACTATGGGATCTCAGCTGTCATTAATGTCAGACTGTACGACAGTCAAGACGAGTTAAAAACAGGTACGCGCAAGAAAACTTGTCCGGAGTTTTACATTATCTACACATACACGCCCAGTGACTGCAAACTGCATTGCACGCGGGACCGAAATGTTGTCTATCATGAAAAGTATTTGAACGGCAGCAATACCGGCGTATTTAAGAAGAATAGTGTATGCAGCTCTACACACACACACATGAAAACAGCGGCGCAACCAGTGTTTATATAGAAAAGGCAACCTATCAGATGAATTCCGTGAGCGGAAGACGGGAGCGCCGGAGTTAATGGCTGATAGAATAATTCTCTAGCATTAACTCTGCTCATAGCTTGTCTTGAAAAACGGAGACAGTTTGACATTCATCGTAGGGGTAGTCACACTGCGGGACTGTGCGCCAAATCTTCTGACACTGGCAGAATTTCGTCGGAGGTGAAATTTGATCGCAACAGCCATTAATCGGCTGTCGGTGAACATGTCAAACCAGCGATCAAAGACTACAGATTTTAGCCAAGGATTACAAGAATCTTTTAGGATTTTCAAAATTTGTCTCAGACGACCAAATCGTGGCCAAAATCGCACAGTGTGAGCCGGGCTTTAGTTGTATTATTTACATAGATAGTAATTCATTTGGCATTTTGAATGATGTTTCTGTTCTCTTAATCTTTTTAAGAAATTTCTAACAGTAATTCAGCAATTCTTGATGAAAATGCATTGTATTGAATTGTTTTTGATTAAAATGGATTGCGATTCAATAAAGTCTAATAAAAAAGTAATTAGTTAAAATAAGATGCATTCACCTTAATTGACAAGTTATTTTTGTGTAATTATGCCATTAAAAATCCTAATTTCCATATCAACACTAGGGTTTTTGTAGTTTGGATCTTTTATTTACTGTTTATTTTTATTTTATTTTTAAATTTAGTTTTGTTTGTTTTCACTGTATCATTACTGTTATTTTTTTAGTTTAGTTGTTACATTTCTCAGCACAATCTAGTGTTTACGGCATGTTTACGGCAGTCTTTTTATTTTGTGTAATTTTAGTTTTAGCACTTAACAATAACACTTTCCTTGTGGTCAAAAGCATTTCTTTTGCTTTGTGGCTTAATGTAGCTGTGTTGTGACTTAATTTAGTTGTTTTGCAGTTGAACTGTGTGGTGTTGTGACTTAACAACATTGTGCTTTGAACTTTTGTTTGCATTATAAATTTCATTGTAATAGGTGCTATGAGCCAACATAATAATACTGCAGAAAACAAGTGTCTTTGAAAGTCTTTGCTATAGTTTTCGTTCTTGTTTGGTTCATCATTGCACTGTACTCCATAGAGCACATTAAACAATTAAATCGGAGTGCTTAAACAGCAAATTTGCAAGTAACAGGAACAACTAAAGGTAGCGCCTGTGTCACCCAAGTGTTTGACGCTATTCTTGGCCTGTCAGTGGATGGCCAGAATTCATTATCATATACAGAAACCCCTGGAGGTTATGAAAGAAGCAGAAAGTCCCTCAGATGAGAAGAGTGGCATTTCGTGTTGAAATGTCACCGCTGCACATCCTGTATGTCATTTACTGAATGGAGGGCTACCCGGAATGAACAATGAATTAACATCATTGCTGGTTTTATCATCTGTCGATGGGTACTTGCATCGGAGACCAAGTATGTTTTGGCTTGTTTCAAAATGTAACATTGTTTTAAAGAGATAGTAGCATGTCTGTTCACCCTCATGATGTTTCAAATCTGAAAAGCTTTCTTTTTTTCTGTGGCCCACAAAAATATATTTTGAAGAATGTGCTAGTTGATCTTTTCCATACAATTACAACAAATGGCCAGTGAAGCTTTCAAGCTTTAAGTCGGACACAAACGCACTATAAAATTGGTCCATATAACAAGAAGTTTGTTCTGAACTCTTATACTGTGCTGAAAATACTTCACCTAATTTGGTGTTCCTGGTCAAAAATGACCAGCCTTTTAAAAATTGCATTTAAATGGTTTATGATGCTACATACCTTGTTACATTTGTGGTGTTCAATCTTTTTGTCAATTTTTTTTTTTTTATTATTATTTGGCCTACGACCAGTTGGTTTCAAAAATACATCAAAAATCTGTGAGAATTGAAAGAAAACAAGTTGACAAAAAGATTGAATCCAAGATTTGGTGATAATACTGCATAACAATTTTTTTGTAGGTTAGTCATTTTTGACTGGGAACAGCACAAATGTTACAAGGTGGGAGAAAAATCCTAAGTACAAAAATTATCCATTTTAGTGGGAAGTTTTTATACCCTGTGTGAGCAAAGTCACCTAGTTTTAGTTGAGTGTTATAACATTAACTAGCATTTTCAAGAAAAATCAAAAATCAAAATGACTAGAATACAACATGAGGGCTAAATCTTTTGTGTTAAACAGAAGAACATAGGTCATAATGGTTTTAAACAGCATGAGGGGGAATATATGATGACTGACTTGTAATTTTTGCAAGAAATATCTTTTAAAGCCTCACTGGTAACAGTTTGTTTATGTGGCGGCAGTATCTTTGCTTATTCGACTCTATCTCCAAGATTTTCATGCATAAACAAATGCACCATCATCCACCACTTTACCATATGCTCCCAAGTCAGTCATCTTTTATTAAACAAACACTTCTGTGCTTCCCACTGAAACCCCAAATGTTCAATCCGTACGCAAGCATCTGCTGTTTTAATACCATCACCTCATTTCACAGTTTCAGTCCTTGCAGAGCTTTACCCAAGCTTGGCTAATACCACTTGGAGGAGCCTCAGATGGGAGTTATCTTACTGACCTTCCTCAAAAAGCTGCAAGGACATGATTAAAAACCACTTATGACGGGCCTCACTTGTATTTCTCTATCTCTGCCTGTCATAGACATCCATACAAGTACGGTCTATCACAGGAATCACATTAGCAGAAGCTGGAGTGCCGAAAAGGGATCTCCCGTTTCTCGAAGATGGCCAAGAGCGCTCGCGGCTAGACTGACAGCCACCACTGCGATTGTACGTCGCTCTCAGGCTTTGAGAAATGGCCTTGGGTGTCCATGCAGACCAAGCTGAAGGGCCGTTCTTTAGATATTTACTTCTGATGCCAGTGTACTAGATGTCAGTCATACTTCTAGGTGTTGAAAGAAGTCTCAAGCTTATCCAACAGAAGCACTATAATTTCCCAGAGGACAGTTTCCAGGTGAGATGCGGCTTGTTCGAGACCAGCTAAAAGAGAAGACCTGACCGGAGTTTCACACAGACCACGAACCAATTCAGAGATCCTTCATGTGCTCTAATTAAAGGCTGAATAGACCCTCATTAATGAGGAGACTTGAATAAATGATGAAATTACGAGGGTGGCAGCAGCTCTCTTGTGGCCAGTGACCTAAAGCTCTCGCTGAATTCCCAGAAATTATCTCTGGTACAATGTCGCTCTGTGAAGCCTAAAGATTGTAGATAGATAGTTAGCTCTTGATAGCTTCAGTACTCAGTATGCATATTATGTACATTACCATTTAACGCTTTAGTTGTTTGTTTGTTTTTTTAAATAAGAAAATGTATGGTTATAGTGAACTAAATTGTTATGTGGTGTACTTTAAAGGGATGGTTCACCCAAAACTAAAAATTCTGTCATTAATTACTTACCCTTGTGCCGTTCCAAACCCGTAAGATCTTTGTTCATCTTGAGAAAACAAATTAAGATATTTTTTATGAAATCTGAGAGCTTTCTGACCCTGCATAGACAGCAATGCAACTACCAGGTTCAAGGCCCAGAAAGGTAGTAAGTACATGGTTAAAATAGTCCATGTGACATCAGTGGTTCAACCGTAATTTTATGAAGCTACAAGAATACAACGGATACGTGTTCTGACGTAGAACCCAGATACGTTGCGGCTTGTTTACAAGCAGAGGAATGCACATGCATGCATTGTGGTACTGTCGTCTGACACGGAAGAGAAGAAATTGTTGAATATAGTCATTATTTTTGTTTTCTTTCCACAAAAAATGTTGGATGTCACATGGACTATTTTAACGATGTCCTTACTACCTTTCTGGGCCTGGAACATGGTAGTTGCGTTGCTGTCTTTGGAGGGTCAGAAAGCTCTCGGATTTCATCAAAAATATCTTAATTTGTGTTCTGAAGATGAACAAAGGTCTTATGGGTTTGGAATGACAAGAGGGTGAGTAATTAATGACAGAATTTAAATTTTTGGGTGAACCATCCCTTTAACCCCACAGGCTAAGGAAGGGAATTTACTTAATAATACCCATGATGAAATTTGAGAGACCTAAAGTATCACTATTTTTATTTTGAACTACACTATTTTGTCTGATATGGAGCAGTATAATGAAATACCTTCAGCCATAATAAGCACACACATTATTCTCTACTCTTTACTGGTTCAGCAGGTGCTCTGTGTTGATTGTGTGTCTCTGTCTTGGATGATAATTAAGACTGACCTACCTGTTCAGTGATGTATGGCTCCTGGCGCTACAGGTGTATGTATTGCCCAGCGAGAAGATGACAACGCGGGCCTTAATTACCCAAGTGTGCTTCGTACCAAGACTGAGCTTGTTCTTCTTCTGCCTTTTTTAGGAAACCAGACAGCATGAAGCAGAAAAACGCCTTCCCTCCTAATTTCATCCACTCTCTGGACTCCACTCACATGATGCTGACATCACTGCATTGTTACAGGTGATAAGCTGGCTGTTGTTTTACATCCCACGCTCGAACAGGCTTTTAACACTGGGTTAATATGTGTTTAGACTTAACAAGAAACCACCAATCATATACTAAAGAGATTACTTCATTGAAATATTTTTTGTACAGTTTTGTACAGTCACAGTTTTTCATGCACTGTATTTTGTTTCAAAATTACAGTTGTGGTGTTGGCCAAAATAACTGGAGAAATGAAGAGACTGTGTTGTTTGTTTTTGCTTCTTCAGTCCATATTATCTCATAAACATGCAAATAAGTACATTAACCTGAATAACAAGATTTGAAGAATGTGAAACAGAAAACCAAGAGTTTGTTTTTCCAGGATTAAGAATAGAGAGTGACCAATATTACCTTTTAGGACAGATATGATACAAATTATATTAGTTTTTTGGTTTAATATGCAGAACTGATTTTAATGACTTGTTGACCCATAAAATGATTATTAGACCAGAAATATATGCATAATGAATAATAATTAATGTTATTATTATTGATGATGATGATAATAATAATAATAATAATAATAATAATGGTAATAATAATAATATTTATTATTATTATTATTATTATTATTATTATTGAAAATAACAATATTGATGTTAGTAATACAATTAAAAATCATATTTTAATAAAAAACATATTATAAAATAAAAATATTTCTAATGCATATATTTAATACATCTTATAATATAGATAGATTATATTAACAGTTAGTCATTATTATTAACAATAACAATAATAATAATAATAATCTTGTATAATAGTAAATAATTCATAATTCATATGTTAATAATAATAATATTAATCACACTTATAATACAATAACAAATTGATTTTATTAATAATTATTGTTTTTAGATTATTATTTTATTATTTATGTATTAGTATTATAATGAATTATTTTAGTATTATTTATTATTATTAATGCTAATATTTGTATTGATATTGATAATAAATTGTTCCAGATATTTAATAATAATAATAATTTGATGTAATGTCATTTTTAATGCAATCTCTAATTTTTATTATATATGTGATGCGATCTAGGAAAACCCGTCGGATGTCGGATGTTTTCAGGAAATTCAAAAAATATATCCAGTGTCTTTTTTTTTTTTGGTCAAAATTGGGTTTTCATTCAATTATTATTAAATATCTGGGGCAGTCGTGGCCTAATGGTTAGAGAGTTGGACTTGTAACCCAAAGGTTGCAGGTTCGAGTCTCAGGTCCGGCGGGAATTGTCGGTGGGGGGAGTGAATAACCAGCGCTCTCTCCACCCTCAATACCATGACTGAGGTGAGACCCTTGAGCAAGGCACTGAACCCCCAACTGCTCCCTGGGCGCCGCAGCATTGGCTGCCCACTGCTCCGGGTGTGTGTTCACTGTGTGTGTGTGCGCATGTGTGTTCACTACTCACTGCTGTGTGTGTGTGTGCACTTGGATGGGTTAAATGCAGAGCACAAATTCCGAGTATGGGTGGCCACAAGTCACCTCCTTTATTCTATCATCTTGTCTATCATCTCTGAAAATATCTTGGCAAAATTCACTTGTTTAGTGCAGAAAAATAGCGAATTATAGTAGGTGTATCAATGCACATTTTCCGCCATTCCTGTGTGAACTACGGCATGCAGAGTTCGGGGTAACTTTAGCTAGTCTGCTTGTGTAATGAAGCAGTAGAGCTCTTCACAGAGCTCTTGTTCTTAAAGGAACCAGCACCATTTTCATATTAAAGCTATTAATTACTTTCATTTAGTTCAAATGGGGACAGCGCGAAATAAAACTACAAGTTTAGAACACAAAACTACAAGTTACAGTTCTGAACTGTGTCTAGTTATGTATTATAAATCCAGATTAGTAGAACAGGAGAAGAATTGGAGATAGCCTGCATGCTGTAATCTGTGATATTTTATGAACAAATATGCACTTAATGTTTAAATGTGTTGTGTGTTCCTTGGGCTCATTTTGTATCTTTTACAACATATACAGTGACTAAAATAAGTCTTTTACCACAGTAAAGTTACTTTTACTTGTGAGACTTGACTGTAGTGCTTTTATTTTCATTGCCTCTCTTTAAACCAGTTTTTCTCAAAATTCTGTTCTTGAAAATCATGGTGATCAGCCAACTTCAGATAGCCATAACTTTTATGTTCAAGCTGTGGATGAAATAAAAACCATTTTCGAAAGGGCTTGAACCCAGCTTTTATATGGTATCGAAACCTATAATAGGTGAAATTTCACCATGTGATGGGTTTTCCTAGATCACACACACACACGCACACACGTGTGTATATATATATATATATATATATATATATATATATATATATATGTGTGTGTGTGTGTGTTATTATTATTTATGTATTTAATTTTTAAGAATTAATAACATTTTATCATTTGAATAAGTTATATTAACAATAATATTCATTATTTTTGTTATTATTTGTTGGAGTTTTTTTTATATGGTATGTACATTTTCCAAGTTTATTTTCGTGTTTTCTTCAAACATGCAGGGCTGGCCTGATGTTTGTGTCCGTCCATGACTGTTATTGGACCCATGCTGTGACAGTGGACATCATGAACAGGGTGTGTAAGGAACAGAGCGTTCACTACCAAATGTTTTTCAATGCATATTCTTTCAGCCCGAATGACTAAGCGGCCCAACCATGTCAGCTTAATGGCCAGATGTTTGCATGCTGAGTTCACCTTATGTTCAATAACCAACCCTGTCAGCATGGGTTATTTTGGTATTGAATAGCCATACCGCTCATCCTCTCAACTGAAGCATTTTTTGGAAAGCTGCCATTATCTAGACTTACCTTCAAATACAAAAAAAAAGCTTATTTACTTTAGCATTTAATTTTATTTACCTCAACTGATTCCTTTCAAAGATCTGTTTTAGAACTAAATTTGATAAACAAAAGGAATAATTCACCCAAAAATGAAAGTTATGTTATTGTTTACTTACTATCATGTTGTTTCTCTGGCTTTACTTACTTTACAGTCACCTTCATTAGATAAGCTTAACCTCCATGTGACACTTGCGATGAACTTCTGAAGCTTAATAACTCCATCTATTCCTCTAAACCATATTCAGCTGTCTGAATTGAGACTCTTTTTGGACTTTTATCTTTTCCCATCCTTCTCTCCTCCTGTGAGTGGTCTATTGTCTGCGAGTCTTTCCTTGACGTGCTTTGTGACCACAGATTCCTCTTAAAATGGGAAAGTTCAAACAGGAGAGAGGTGAAACGTCGGAGAGAAAAGGGGAGGCTAGAGGGAGATAGCATTGAAGCCGGCGCATTAGTGTGCATAATGATTGACTGAGTGCTCTTTGTCGCTCCTCAGGTGTGTCGTGAGCAGTTTGTGGCTCTGCACAGTCAGCCCATTCTAGAGGAGCTGTCTGGGTTTCTTCTGAAGAAATATTGCAGCAGCCCTCCGTAAGTCCCATTGCACATTGCTGGTTTTTAATGACTAAATGGTATTTAACTACTATAATTAGAGATGTACTTGAATGATACACTTGAAAATGATGCACTCTAAAAACCAAAATAAATAGTTTGTATTTAATTGCTTGTAAATAACAATTACTGACAGATACCTGATTATTCTTATGTTAGGCCAGTAACCAATAAATAGCTGATGTTATGTTACTTTTATTTAAAAAAGAAAGAAAATTAATTAACGTTAAAAACGGAAATAAAGAAGCCAATAAGGCCAATAACCGATAAATTGATGATATTAAAAATCTATGGTATTTTCTTTTAAATAAAAACTTAAAAACTATAAAATAAATGGCTTGTATGCTGCAAGTGAACTCGGAATAGGCAGAAACCATTAAATATCCAATATCGGCCAATAATATCCAATATCAGGTAATACTGCTAAATAAAAAGTAGTATTTAACCAATAAACGGTGCCAATAACCGATAAATGGCCAATATTACAAATTTATACTGCTTAAAGAAAATTCATACACATGTAAACAATGTGTAAATACTTTGTGTTTAGAATTAAATATCAAATATCGGCAGATAAATGGTAATTTCCACATTAAGGCCGATAACCGATAAATGCTTGGATACTAAAAGTGATTTTGAAATAGGCAGAAACCATTAAATCCAATATTGACCAATAAATATCCAGTATCAGGTGATACTAACAAATAAAAAAAAAAGTTAGTATCTAAACCACTAAACTGCCAACTAATAAAGTACTGATATTAATATTTAGCCAATTCAAATAATTATACTATCTTTCTGTTTATGGCCAATAACTGATAAATGGACGATATTACAAATCTATACTACCTAATAAAAAAATCATACACAAACAGCGTGTATAAATACTTGTGTTTATAATTAAATATCAAATACTGGCAGATAAATGATCATTTCCACATTAAGGCAAATAACCAATAAATGCTTGGATACTAAAAGTTATTTTGAAATAGGCAGAAACCATTAAATATCCAATATCGGCCAATAAATATCCAATATCAAGTGATACTGATAAATATAAAAATAGTATGTAACCACTAAACTGCTAACTTTTAGAGTACTGATTTTAAGATTTTCAGCTGATACCAATAATTACAGTATCTTTTTTTTATGGCCAATAACCGATAAATGGCCGATATTACAAATTTATACTGCTTAAAGAAAGTTTGTACACACTTAAACAGTGTGTATAAATACTTTGTGTTTAGAATTAAGTATCAAATATTGGCAGATAAATGATCATTTCTACATTAAGGCAGATAACCGATAAATTCTTGGACACTAAAAATGAATTTAGAATAGGCAGAATCCATTAAATATCCAATATCGGCCAATAAATATCCAATATCTAGTGATACTGATGAATACAAAAATAGTGTTTAACCACTAAACTGCTAACTACTAGAGTACTGAAAGTAATATCCCGGCCAATACCAGTAATTACAGTATCTTTCAGTTTATGGCCAATAACCAATAAATGGACAATATTACAAGTCTATACTGCTTTAAGAAAATTTGTACACACTTAAACAGTGTGCATAAGTACTTCATATTTAGAATTATGTATCAAATATTGGCAGATAAATGCTCATTTCCACATTAAAGCAGATAACCAATAAATGCTTGGACACTGAAAGTTAATTTTGAATAGGCAGAAACCACTAAATATCCAATACCGGCCAATAAATATCCAATATCAAGTGATATTGATAAATAAAAAGTAGTATTTAACCACTAAACTGCTAACTACTAGAGTACTGATATTAATATTCCGGCCATTACCAATAATTACAGTATCTTTCTATTTATGGCCAATAACCGATAAATGGCCTACATTTATGAATTAATACTACTTAAAGAAAACTGATACATACTAAAAACAGCATGTATAAATAGTTTGTATTTAGAATAGTTTGTATTTCGAATAACCGATAAATTGCTGAAATTATAAATCTGTGCTACTTTCTTTTTTCTTTATTAAAAAAGAAAATAAATGAACATTTAAACTATAAGGTAAATAACTTCTGCTTTTGTTAAAAAGTACAAAAATATTACATTAAAAGCTAAAATCAATATTTTTTTTATGCCACAAGCGAGTTAAAAATCTCTAGAAATAATAAAATGTCAAATTTTGACCAAAGAATATTCAAAATCTGCATCTAGGGATGAACTGATGTTGAAATTCTGGCTGATACCAATAATTTAGGCTGTAGCTGATAACTCATATGATAAACTATTAATAGACTAGTTTGTGTGCTTAAAATGAATTAATAAGAATAGACAGTGACAAAGAAATATCCAAAAACACCAGTATCATCTGATATGTTGTGCATCCCTACAACAACCCTGAATCAACATGTTTTTTTTTTTTTCAAATCATCATTTTTGAAAACATTGTATAGAGTTGTCTTTTCATGTTTTCTCATCATTTCACTCTCACAGGGTTGTATCCAAGCCAAAGAAGGTTGAAGACTACTATAAGATGGCACAGCTTTTGGCCAGCGTTCCTCAAACAGGTGAGTTACGCCCTGAGCACCGCAGCCGTCACTTTAGGTCACACGGACCAGTGGCTCGACCTCATCTGAATGACAGCTTGTCAGGTTTAAGGCAGCTTTTTAATATTGCATAACGCCGCACCGTCTCGCAGAACCACACATGTGATTATATGTTCATCAGTGAGATAGATTTCATTAAACTGATGACAATTAATTCTGTCAACTGGTTAATCTGTTTACGTAACACAGGCCGGAAGGAAACACTGAACAAAATGGGCACGTTAACAGCAGAATCTCACACATCTGGCACATCAAAACGCTGATTCAGCAGAGAAAATATTGAGGGGGAGCTTTTACAATGCGTTTAAAAGCTCCGCGTCAGTAATAATAGCGAGCAATAAGATGATTCATTCGTCGCGTAGCAGTGATACACGCACTGATTTTATTTTTGTAATATTATTTCTATAGTTTTTGATAAGCGTGCTACTGGAGTCACGCTCTGTATTCTTCCAGGGCTCCTCCTTATTTTCACTAATGAAATTGTCTCCCTGAGGAGTGTGTGTCTGTCCATGTGTGTCCCATAGGCCTGATTTCCTCTGCTCTGTTCTTCAGAACAAGGTGGCGTCTTGTGCGCAAGAAGCAGACCACCCACAATTGTTTGTTTGAGTCAGTCGCTGCTGAACTGCCTGAGTGTTTTATCTATATTAACACGTCCTGTGGAATTCATTTCAGGTTTTCAGGAACAAATAAAATTGATTAGAGTTGAATGGATTGATTAAGTAGAGTGGCATGGTATTGTTTAATATGCCTAAAATGTTCAGTATTCATTGATTTTGGGTTCTGCACTTGGTTAAAATTAATTACGATTGCTTATGTGCACAACATCACTTTTTGGTGAATCTCATGAAAACCTGTCAAAAGTATGTGGGTCATAGTTTTGTTTTATTTTAAGAAAAAAATTGATTATATTTTGTGAGAGAACCTTTTTTTAAAAGATTTCTTTTTTCCCCCTCCATTTTGGCATTATGAAAAGAATTACCAGTTTTCAGCACTGATATTAAGAAATGTTTCTGGATCACCAAATCTGCAAATTACCCCAAATTAAGAAAGAAAATAAATAAACACTAAAAACTATAAGGCCAAAAACCAATAAATGGTTGATATTCTAAATCTATTCTACTTTTGTTAAAAAAGGACGAGAATAGTACATTAAAAGCTAAAATCAATATTTATTTTTTTTTGCTACAAGTGAATTAAAAATCTCTGGAAAAAATTCAATGTCCATTTTTGGCCAATGAATATTCAAAATCAGCATCTAGGAATGAACTGATGTTGAAATTCTGACCGATACCAATAATTATTTTGGTATTGGCCAGAAATAATAAGCTATTAATACACAAATCTGCAAACCTTCAGCTTTGCCATCACATAAATAAATTACATTTCAAAATATATTCAAATAGAAAATGGTCGTTTAAGTTTTAGTAATAATAATTCACAATATTACTGTTTTAATGTATTCCTTGATCAAAGAAATGCAGTTTTGGTGAGCATAAAAACAATTACATTTTAAAGTGTATTTGTAATTTATGTGAAATTAACATTTATTTTTTCTTTAAATATTACAGTAATTTTGTTGTTCTTTAGGCAAAATGTAATTCCTTTTTTCAATCATAATGCATTCAACTGATCAAAAATGGTAGTAAAGATATTTATAATGTTAATTTAATGACTTATATTTTAAATAAATGCTGTTCTTTTGAACTTTTTATTCATTAAAGGCTGAAATGTATCACGGTTTACACAAAAATAATAAGCAGCGCAACTGTTTTCAAAACTGAATGGCTGCTAAAAATTCAGCTTTGCCATCCAAGGAATAACTTGCATTTAAAAATACATTAAAATACCAAATAGAAACTTCTTTCAAAAACAACAACAAAAAAATCTTAATAATCACAAATTTTTGAACACTAGTCTATGTAGACTTCATATGTCTTAGCAAAGCTATAAAAAGCTGTAATTACAAAATAAAAATGTACTCCGGTATCTGTCTCAGGTTTAATTCTGATTTCTTTAATCTCTAGAATTATGTATTGTTCCAGTTGGTTTAAACGACTTCATAATGAGTGCTAAAATCAACCATTCTGTTTTCATTGTATTCCATCCTAAAAGACAGTAATCATGTAATTTCTCTCTTGTAGGTGATTTTGACCTGGAAAAGGTGAAAGAATCAGTGTATTTCTTCAGCTGAGGAGCGTATCGTGAGCTGACGAACAGCTTTCATCAGGAGGCTGAGAGCCCTCCACGGACCTCATCAAAACAGATTGCTGCTTTTTACTACATCGAAAAGTGTGCGTGACTGAGACCAGATTGGTTGATCTGGTAGATAAGTGAGTGTGTGTGTGTCTGTCTTGTCATATTATCATAAAGACATCACTTAAGCACTGAAGCAGAGTTCTGGTGGAGGCGAACAGCAGGAGTCGCCCTTGTGTGCGGGTGCGCGAACGGGGAAGCGTATACGCGATCTCCTCTCGGTATGGAGCGAGAACGCGCTCTCGGCGGGGCTCTGATCCGCTCCTTCACTCCTGAGTGCTAACGCGGGGCTGATTAACCACATGATTCTGGCTCTCATTGATTTCAAGGCAGCCCCGTCTGAAAGGCCCTCTCTGACATTTCCACTTGGACATGATTTACTCCCAGCATCCCCCCACAGCTGGCGGCTCTCGCATTCACAGCCAGTGAAGAAACGAGAGGATATTTATGATAATACAGCACCTTTAGGAACTTTGGATGACATGTGACCTTGTGGCGTCCTTTTTTTTTTTAAGGACTCGAGAGCACTTAAATGACTGTGTTTTATGATCAAAGACGTTTTGATCCGTTGGGTGCTTGCGGGAATGTACAAATGGCATTCGGCGAGAAATAAAGTCGATATTTTTGCACTCTGGGTCTGCGAAAGGTTAATTGTTACTGAAATTTCAAGACCCGATAGCTTGCTTCAGTAGCTTTCTTTCTGTTTTCTGGATTTTGAAAGCATTTTATTACAAAGGGCGATGTGAAACAAAACCAATCCAATGCAAGGCTACACTTGATTACACGAGAATTGCTCATTTCCTGACATCTCGAACAACCTCTGCGTGGGAAGTTGCCCTTACAATAATAATAGCTCGTGGGCTTAGAGCTATTTGCCACCACATAATGTTTTAAGACATTTAGCGCCAGTGTTTCCTCAATTTACAGGAGAAAGACATTCAATTTTACCCGAGTTGAGTTTGCAGTGTGGTCAGATAAACACGTCTTTGAACAGTGCAAACACCAGTGTAATGCGATTCACAAACAAGTGACTCTTATGAAGTGAAACACTCAAACAGAATCCTTAGCTGATTAAATCTGTCAGTGTTACAGAATTATCTGATTTGCTGATTCATTGAACCGCCAGTCAATTCTTGCTTTGCTTGAAATGAAGCAAGAAATGTACTTAGTTCAGTTTGCACTGTGATAGATAAACATGTCTTTCTACAGCATAACCACCAGCGAAATGTAATTTCACAAACAAGTGCTTCTTTTAATGAATTGCTAAAAAAGATTCCTCTACTGTTTAAATCATTTAAACAGAATCTTTCACTAAAGCACAAGTAATATGATTCACGATGCACACTGTTCTACAGCACAACCACCAGTGCAATGTGATCCATAATTCACTTCAAAATTTTCACAAACCCTGTTTGGGCTGTAAAAAGTTGGCGCTGATAGCCTAGTGGGCAGTACGGCGACCTGCAGCGCTGTTGAGCTACGGGCGACCCGAGTTCGAATCCCAACTTGAGCACCTATCCTGTCCCCTCTTTCTCTCACTTTGCTTCCTGTTAGCTCTGATCTGTTCTATCATAATAAAGGCAAAATTACCAAAAAAAATCTTTCGCTGAATGAATCACTGTGTCAGAGCTAGGGTTGGGTATTGTTTGAATTTTATTGATTCCGATTCTGCTTATCGATTCCGATTCTTATCGATTCCTAATTCCGATTCCAATAAGATATACAAATCTATTAAAACAAATTATGTCAGACATTTAGATTTCGAAACATATTTATTCTGTTTTGTTTGTTGTTGTTTTTTGCCTATGGTTTTACCAAACAATACCACAGAAAAAAACTAGACTAATATAAATTTTGAACATTAAATGGTTAAAGACAAGTAAACAGTAAGTAATAAAATAGGAACAAACAAACAAGTCAGGAATAGCATAAATAAATCTGAACAAATTTCAGGTACAGAAATTGAAATCAAAAGTTTAAAAACACGCATAGTTATCTTTTCATAAAAAAAATAGATTAATCCTCATTAAAGTTAAGATATTCAGTCAAGATCAGTTAATGATTTTCTTTTGTTCTTTGATTAACATTAATGACAGGCAGCACGTTTATTAGGCGGCTGTCTCTTTAACACCGAACACGATCTAAAAATACTGTTACACATGCGTTTTCTTTCTCATCTGTTTACGTTCACTTAAGACAAAAAACGGCTGTGTTTATGATGATATACTGACGTATTTTGTGCATACTGGTTGATAAATGTGAAAGAGAAGTCATTTCCGGCCCGGAACATCCTTTTCTGCGGTGGAAATGCACGGAACGGTTGGAGAACGGGGACAGGATGGGAACCTGCATCGGGGGCCGCTGTCAAAGCCGCTGTTCTCTGTGCTCATGCTTCAGATGTGTGCGCTGCAGGCAAACACTGCTCAAGTTCTTTCCCTTCCTGCACTTAAATAGTTTAAAATCACATTAAAATGCGAACGCAGGAATCGTTAAGCGGAATTGAAATGCACATGTCTTATTGAATACCCGGTTCTCGTTACCCAACCCTAGTCAGAGCAGTGATGAATCATCCTATTCTCTGATTCACTGAACCGCAAGTCATTTCTTGCTTTTCTTGAAATGAAGCAAGAAATGTTTTGCGTGCTTAACCAAGTTGAGTTTGACTCTTATGAACTGATTCTTTTAATAAATCACTTGAAACGAACACGTTTGAATTTACTGCTAATCAGAGTTGAATTTGCATTGTAATTCAGATAAACCTCTTTCTACAGCACAATCACCAGTGTGATATGATTCACAAACAAGTGGCTCATATGAACTGATTCTTTTGATGAATCTCACAAAATTGTTTGAATCATTTAAACAGAATCCTTAGCTGAATCCATCAGTACTAAATCATCTGAATTGCAAGTCATTTCTTGTTTTTTCAGCCAGAGATTCTTGTCGTTATCCAGATTTCACTACAAAAGAATGAAAATTGCTTTTGAATCAAGTGATTGGATGAAACTCTCCGCTTAATCATTCAGAAGATGGCTCAAACTCTCTAGCAGCAGTCTGAGAAGACTCTTAAAGTAATGACCAACAAGAGGAACATAGTTTTCCTAAAGACGCGGCACTTTTACAATCATTTAAATCACTTTGCTAAACTGTTATTGTGGACTACTGCATATAAATTGATGAATGAATGCATAATACATTTTTATGAAACGGCTCTACCAATCAATGCAAATATCCATGTTTGAAGCTGTTTTAAAATTACCTATTTTTCATCATATTTCTGTTGCTATTTTTTTATGCTTGCTGCCATGCCCAACAGCATCCTACAATAAAATCAAAGCTTTCTGCTTTATTAGGTACCTGTAATGGGGCTGAAATAAACAGCTTTCTGTTATAAGACACGCATGGATGGGCATGAGATGAACAGATATCTTTTAGCCCAATGACTGAAGTGGCCATCTCAGCAGTTATGACTAAAATAAAGATAAAAGCCAGCTGGGCTTAGATGCAGTCATTTAGATGAATTCATTAATAGTTCCCAGTTGATGTGGTTACTTCTGCTGCTCCTTATTTCCCAAACATTACTAATGGAACTGAGAGATGACTGCATGCCAGAAAAACTTTTTTTTTTTTTTTTTGAAGCATTTCTAGTTTCTTTTTTCTAATGCACAATACCTCTCCAAGAAAAAATAAACAATTTCTGTGCGCTCAACAGTGGATTGATTGAAGTTGTCACAGAGATGCCTTCTGAGAGAAATATGCCTCTCAAGGGTTCACCATGTCACATCTTTCAACATCTTGAGTAGACTGACCACAAGTTGAACATGCTGACGCACTGTCAACTCAGAGAAAGTTCAAGAGAGGAACTTACATACAGGAGCACTTACCAAAAGTCTAAAGTTTGCTCTTTTACACTGGCTTGTCTGACAAATGCAAACTTGTGTTGAAACCTTAATAACTGTCTGCTTAGACATCAGTCAGGCTCTCAGGGGAAAGTATGCCTATGGGTATTGTAGTCCATGAGCCAAGCCAGAATTTGGTACCACCTAAGGTGGCAAAATCTCTTTGGTACCAGTTTGTTTGTAGAGTCCATATAAGTACTTTGAAACATGGTAACC
>JAFVLL020017889.1:81811-106155 GCA_021397915.2 Tor tambroides | reverse complement strand
GATGACCAACAAACATCTATTAAACTGGAATGATGGATTTATTGATGTATTAAATGACATTTACTTAAGTTTACCGATAAATACGGAGTTATCCAGAATCTAAATAAACACCATAACTTGATATGCTCAAACCCATTTTATGGTCTTTATCTGTCCTTGATTTTTAGGATTTTTCTTTGTAAGAATACATTCATGTTTTTTCCCCCCTGTTCTCGTAAGTTTTTACAAGTTCTGCAATTAAAAAAAAGTAAAATAAAGAAATAAAATGAATAAAGATAAAAAAGAAAAAAAAGAAGATGACCAATAAACATCTATTAAACTGAATTGTATTTATTTATTACAGGGTCTAAGTGTTCTGATTTGTATAGGTCAGCACTTGGAATAATAGTAGAGTCGAAGTTAAAATTTTGCAATATCGACTTGTATTTACCCATAAGGAAAAAACACATCATCGTTATATCATTCATTAAACAATAGAGTTGATCTACATTTCCATAGAGATTAATCTCTTCTGTCCCCATGACAACCCTATGACTCACCTAAACTCAACCAGCAGTTTTCAGTCGAGCCTGTAACAAAGCCTTCAACAAAACTTACAAATCTGCAATTCAACCTCCAAACTTCGAAATACATCAGCTGTGAAGAATGGATAATTGTGACTTAGATTATTTATCAATGTCTGAGGGGAGATTAAACCCTTCGTTCAGATCAGATATAACACAGTACACAGCAACAGTGGAAAGCAGTGTCAAAACCTCAACACTTCATCTACAAACCAGCGACGGAGCTGCGGCTTGTCATATCGTAAGTATGAAAATCCATGTTTTTTTTTATAGCTCTACAAATACATGCTAAATTGTGACTAAATATATTAATATTCGTTCCCGCAGGTTTTTAATAATTAGCTATGAATAGTGTTGGGCTCGTTACTCAAAAAATGTAATTTCTTAGCTACTCGTTACTAATTACTCCTTCCAAAAGTAAATTTACTAGTAATAGGCTTATTACTTTCCTTATTACTTTCTGATAACAGTAATTAGTTACACTACTGGTTACATTACTTTTCTTTTACATCCCACAGAAGTTATAATTGCGTATTTTCCCCACACAATTCTTCTAAAATATATTTCTGCCTCATCATTTGACCAAAATCCACATTGAATGCAGTCAGAAGTTATTACAAACACTCAATGGTGGCTAATAGTGGCTTTTAAGTAAAAGTGTTTTATCAGTCCCATTAATTGTCATGTGTAGCTCGAAGATAATTGTAGCTATAATTTCCCTGTTACCCATATACAATTTCATGACGTATTTTATCATAAGAAATCACATAAGTTTGGAAGAAAATGTTTCTCTTTTTTTTTTAAAGATTTTTTTAATTCTAGTAATGCAGTTTATATCAGGATCAGAGGGAGGTGGGTAAGCCATGTAATGCTAATGTAAGGCAATGCCACAACTTAAACATAGGTGTTCAGATCATCTTTTATCCTGACAAAATCAATGTAATGACAATATTTCTATTTGTTGAATGCAAGCTTTTCCATACTCCAAGCTTGCCTGCTGCACTGGGACTTCATGTGTTCATGAGCTGTGAAAATTAAGAAAATAAATCTAGGAATTATTGGACTGTTGGATTTCAAGTCAGTAGGTGTTTAGGCATCAAAAGTACCAAGCTGTTTTATGGATGGTAACTGTAATATTATCACTGAAACCTTATTAGTAATTAGTTACTGCAAAACATAATATTATTAACGTAGCTAGTTACTACACCGTAAAAAAAAAAAAAAAAAAAAAGTTGGGCAAACTTCAGCAGATTTTTGAGTTTTCTAAACTTCTTGTTTTAAGTTTATACAACAAAAAGTTGAGAAATTTTCTAAAAAATAAGTTGAGAAAATTCAAAAATCTACTGAAGCTGGTTTTCTTTTTCTTTTTTTTTACAGTGTAGTTACTAGTTACCCAACACATGTTATTTGACAACCAAAAAGTGTCACAACAAATTTTGAACAGTATTTTGTTTTGTTTGTGAAGTGTACTGTCTCTCTTTCATTCTCTCTATTTCGTTTCTAATGCAATGATATTAAAACATTTTCTTGCTTGGTTCACTGTATTTTTTATGTACATAGCAATAGAATATTGATGTTTTTACATATCATATTCTCCCAGTTATTGGGTGATGGATCAAGAACTATTAAACTAGAAGATGGCTTAAATAAAGTAGAGATTGAGGTTGTGTCTGAAGATGGCTCATCAAAGGTGTACAGCATTGCGGTGAGTAAACTGTCCGCCAGAGCAGCACAGCTGAGTGATCTGACCATAGAGGGAGGTCATGACCTTCACCCTGGCTTCTCTCCAGCAACCTACGACTACTCGTGTGAGTCATTTCAGACCTGCAGTCTATTCTCGTGGCTGCTCAGATGAAGTCATTGTGCTTCTGTGATTTAGGCTCTGCACATTTTGACTGCTGTGAGGTGAGAGTGCATCCTCAGACAGCCGACAGGAGCATGCAGACTGCTGTGAATGACACTGCTTGCTCTGAATCCATCGTGTTAAATGCAGGAGAAACAGTAGTTATTATAAAGGTGACGTCGGCAGATGGCACCAACACTCAAGTAAGAACTAAAACCTGCCAGTGCCACAGTAAAATAGACAACTCCCCACAAGAACCACAGTGCTAACATGTTCATGTTACATGCCTTTTCTTCATCATCATTTGTGACCCTGGACCACAAAACCAGTCATAAGTGTTTTGAAAATCTGGAATCTGAGGGTGCAAAAAAATCAAAATACTGAGAAAATCGCCTTTAAAGTTGTCCAAATGAAGTTCTTAGCCATGCATATTACTAATCAAAAATGAAGTTTTGATATATTTACAGTTGGAAATTTAGAAAATATCTTCATGAAACATGATCTTAATATCCTAATGATTTTTGGCATAAAAGAAAAATGGATAATTTTGACCCATACAATGTATTTTTGGCTATTGCTACAAATATACCCCAGAGACTTAAGACTGGATTTGTGCTCCAGGGTCACATTTGTGAAATTTACTAGCAGAGTGAAAGTGTGTAGAGTAGTATGTCCATAATATTTTGGGCTTATATTCTTCCACTGAATTATCTTCTGATATAAGCACAGAAATACTTTTTTTCTAATGGTTCAGTAGTGCTTGGTAGATGACTTATAAATTGTAGTCCATTACTGATTCCAAATTACATGACACAAATTGTTGTTAGTAATATAGAATAATCATGTACCATATTAATATAAAAATACAAAAAGAAAGAAAATGACAATTAACAACATGAAGTCCATTAAACATTGCATTGCATCAAGTCTTCCCAAACTGGGGTTCGTGATTTTGTTGAAAAGCTATTAATTAAATCCTAAAAATGTAAAATTAAAATAAATAATTTTAAAATAACAATCAAAATAATAAAAACTAAAAAGATGAAATATTTGATACCAAATTCAGGGAATGTGTTGATTTATTAAATCATTTATTTTTAATTCTCAGCGGTATAGTTCAAGTGAATATATTAGGTGAAACAGGTTCGGCTGACAAAAAAAGTTTGGGAATCCTTGCATTACGTGTAAATAAGAAATAACATACATTTGTGCATCTAATGTGTTTGAATGCCTTTCTAAAGACATAGTAATACATGGTTAAATAACCTACTGAGTGATCATTCAAATAAAAATTAATCAGCACTCATCAGTAGTTGATGCAGTTTTGAAATGTTGAGAAAACTTAAACGTCTTAAAATTTAAATGATTTTTTTTTTTCTGTGTTATTATGGCCAGCTGACTAGTGAGTAGTCTTTGTGTGAATGTCCACAAAACTGGAAGACTTTCTAAATGTATATAAGCGGTAGGCTATTTCAGAAAGGAACGTTTAAAAGATGAAAAAGAATAATTTTTCAGAATCAATAAATTATGCATAATTTATTGCTATTAGTGTGACTAATATGTAATCATGTAATCAATAAGAAAGCAACTGTAGTGTGATTAACATGATTTTAAAATGTAATACAATCTAATTACAAGTAATTCATTTGTGGACTCTGATTAAGTAATCCAGATTACACATAATCTGTTTCTACATTGTGGTTTAGACTAGACTAGATTTTGCTTATATTGTCTTCAGCAACCCTTATGACAACTCCATGTAATAAAAATGTAATGTAAATATGATTGATAATTCCCCATATTTTAAGATGGTTCTGCTAGTATTTAGTAAATATAATGGCTACTTTTAATACATGTATGCTATTTTTGGACATCTTAGATTTATCTGATTTAGCTGTTTCCATTCGTTTATTCATTGAAGTGATGCCAAGAAAAAAAAAACACAAATTCTGATCAAATGAAAAACAGTTTTTTTTAATAGGTTTACACTATAAACGTTACCAGAGAGCCAGTTCCTCTAGCTGTGGCGTTCTGTGATGTGAAAGACCAGATGGAGTTTGAGTGTCCGGTGTCCTTGAGTGCCCTGTACAAACCCGTGTCAATACACCAGAGGTGAGAGAAGCGTTTCTGCGGTCAAACCCCATCAGGCATTCAGACATTCCCATTAGCGTGTGTGTGTCATGTGTGTATGCAGTGAACCAAAGACAATATTTTCAGCTCCATATATTGACATGCTGACGCGGAGGTCAAAAGTCGATCCGTTTACTGAGCGTCCTCTGGGAGAGGGCTGGAAAGATCTGGAGTCAGAGCTCGACCAGAGAATGTCTAACGCTCCTGTCAAATGCTTCTTCTCATATCGTGGTATGAATATCACTATAGCCAGAAATAAACATTTGTTAACAGCACCTTAGCAATCCTATAGCTTTCAAAACTCTCTTCAGTTACACCTAAATAACCTTAAAGGGATAGTTCACCCAAAAATGACAATTCTGTCATCATTTGCTCATCCTCAAGTAGTTCCAAACCTTTATGAATGTCTTTGTTCCGCTGAACACAAAGGAAGATATTCTGAAGAAAGTCTGTAATCAGGCTGTTTTGGGGCACCATAGTAGGAAAAAAAATACTATGGAAGTAAATGGTGCCCCAGAACTGCTCTGTTTCCCACATTCTTCAGAATATCTTCCTTTGTGTTCAGCAGAACAAAGACATTCATACAGGTTTGGAACTACTTGAGGGTGAGTAAATGATGGCAGAATTTTCATTTTTGGGTGAACTATCCCTTTAAGTCTTCAATTTCTTCGGCTTGATTAACTCTTTCCCCGCTAAACACAGAATTTTGCATGTTTCCGTGTTTTCACTGTTATACACACGGGGGCACTATTTCGCATCTCCTGAATGAGTCCAGAATATCCCCATCAAAAACACAGACGAGGAAGACACAGAAACAAGCCATCTCGTATGTAAGCAGATGCATATGAAAAATAATGTGATCATCAACAATAAACAGCATATAAATGAAAGCTGTGTAATGTTACAGAGTGAATGCAAGCTTTGGCATCTTTGCTTTGATCATCATACTGAATATAATCCAGATGTAGTATTTAATAAAAATGCAATTTTCTCAGCTTTTTACTCAAAATGTTGCTTTTTTATGAAACCTGCAGATGAAAAAATACTATAGTAACTTATAGTAAATACTATAGTGTTTTTGACCATACTATAGTAATGTGTATTATACTGTATATATTATAGTATTTACAACACTTTGTTAATGAATGCTACAGCATACTGTAGTATTAACTATAGCGAACTGATAAACTGTAATAAATACTATAGTATGCTTTAGTTTTTACTACAGTAAACTGTAGTGTATTTTAGTATAATATTCCCTGTATAGTTGTAGAAAACATATATGGGTAAAGTAATTTGATTATATTACTATAGTTGTTATATTACCACAGCAACTATAGAATTACCACAACAAAATAATTCAAGTACTTTACTATAGTATGGTTCAAAAACACTATAGCATTTACTATGAATTACTATAGTATTTTTTCATGTGGATGCCTATATTAAGTGTTGATAAAAAAAAGCTTGAAGCTAGAATAAAATGGATTTTTTGTTTAAAAGTAGAGGCTCTCTTCTTTAATTTGATGTATTGCATGTTCAATTATTCATACAACAAAATATTCTGGGGGCCTTGACATTTTAGTGAAAATCATCAAAAATGCTGGCGGTGGCTGGCCATTTTTTAATTTTATTTTTTCAAAAATGCTGGCAGGGAAAGAGTTAAATTGACTTTATTTTTGTTATTTTAAAGGTGAAATTTGGATTTAAAACAATTATTGTTCAAAAAAACTGTACTGTGATTATTTCTGCATGTGAGTTTCTAATAGGATGCAGGAAGCAGATGAGATTTGCAGAGATTGGAGCACATGCAAAAGAGTGCCATTACAAACCGGCATCAGATCTAGATTCTGTGGTCAGTCTGACAGGTTCACTGCGTCTGATTTTCTCTTCAGTGATGTTTGTTTCTGTCTGGTTTCACACCTCTTAGATTGCTTAGTGAACAGTTCTGCTCTGCTCTGTTGTTTATGAAATCATTTGTATCACTGCAGGAGGTTACAGAAACAAACTGGTACAGAAAGTATTTTGCATCCTCAAGTACTGTGGAAATAATGACTGACCGCACACTTGAGGTAAGGACAGTACACTGTGTTCTGGATGTTTGCGGTAATACAGAATATATCAAACTGCACCTGGTTCTTCCTGCTCAAACAGATTCGAAACTGGGAGAAAAGACTGCAGACGGCATTTGGAGAACATAATGTAGCTAGTCTGATTGCCCATGCAGAGGAACACTTCAAACTCTACAAGAAAAGACTTCCCAATCCAGGTAAACACCTGTCAGAGCCACAAATATGACAGCTTCTTAGATCCCGTTTCCACCTGTACAGTCTAGGATCCATCCAGACACAAGGGTCCAAAACGCAGTGAGAAATGCACGTGACCACAATGATTGAAGGAGCGCCTAATCACTTAACACATAACTACTGGGAAAGAGTGAAACACAAGTGATTTCATCTTGCGGTGGAGGGTTAGTGGTCTGAATTAACTCTGTGTGAAATGGTTTAGGACTTCTTAGAAAAAAATTAGAAGGCCATGAACGGAAAATCCCTTAATCAGCAGAAGCAATTTACCAAAGCTTCAATTCAACTGAAATAAATAATAAAGAGAAACACTGACCATAAATGTAGGTTGTAAATTGATTTTAAGAAACTGGTACCGATTCTCTAGCAAACATGTAAATAATTCTGATGTTGTTGTTTCTTCAGGTGACGTTATGCAGTATGGTCCAGGAGAGTCGCCTCTGGATCATCTGGAGCAGGCTGCCATCCACTACGCTACTGCCATTAAGATTAAACCCCACGATGCTAAACTGCACTTTCTTCTTGGGCAGACACTAGAGGAGCACTATTACGCAACAGAGATGTCCGGCCTGAAAAAAGAGGTAGGAAATGGAGACTATAGCTACGTTTCCATCCAAAGATGCAAATTTAACTTATGCGCAAAACTGGAATATCACATAAAACATTTGTGACCCTGGAGCACAAAATCAGTCATAATGGTCAATTTTTCGAAATTGAGATTTATGCATCCTCTGAAAGCTGAATAAATAATCTTTCCATTGATGTATGGTTTGTTAGGATAGCACAATATTTGAGATACAACTATTTGAAAATCTGGAATCTGAGGGTGCAAAAAAATCTAAATATTGAGAAAATCGCCTTTAAAGTTGTTCAAATGAAGTTCTTAGCAATGCATATTACTAATCAGAAATTAAGTTTTGATATATTTATGGTAGGAAATTTACAAAATATCTTCATGGAACATGGTCTTTACTTAATATCCTAATGATTTTTGGCATAAAAGAAAAATGGATAATTTTGACCCCATACAGTGTATTTTTGGCTATTGCTACAAATATACCCCAGCGACTTCAGACTGCTTTTGTGCTCCAGGGTCACGTTTGTGAATAAAGCACCGTTTCCATCCAACGAGTCAAAGAGAACAAAATCGTCACTTCCTGATAAGCTAGCACTAAGAAAACTAGGAGAAGCCACTGAATATACCATAATAATTTTCATGTATGATAAATTACTTGCGCAACAGAGCGAGCAGACTAAACACAATAAATGCGGTCATTCTTTCGGAGGCGGATGCTGCTGTTTGGGAACACAGTCGTGTAAGAAATACTTTGATGACAGACTTTGCTCAGAACGACCAGAACAACATATAGATGCTGTGAACGAGATCGGTTCACTGGTTAGTCAAGTTATCCCATCTCACAGCACAAAGTCAGCTGTTATCAAACTAGCAACTTAAAGGGATAGTTCACCCAAAAATCAAAACTCTGTCATTATTTACTCACCCTCAAGCTATTCTAAACCTGTAGTTGTTTCTTTCTTCCTCTGAACACACACACACAAAAAATAATTGGAAGAATGTTGGTAACCAGACAGTTGCTGGTAGCCTTTGACTTCCATGGTATTTTTTTCTGTACAATGGAAACATTGGAGGTTCAGGACTTCCCAGTCTTTAGTTCACTTAACTGAGCACTAGATCAAAAAAAAAAAGACTTTTAAATGAGAGTTTAGTCTAATTGGACAAATTTCACTAAACTAGGGCTGTCAATCAAATTAAAAAAAATAATAATAATCACACATTTTTTCTATAATCAATCACACCTAATGTTCAAATTTGTAATTATACATATATTTTCACATTGAATCTCCAAATTAATGTAGAAACAACATGAAGACAGTAAGCTATATATTAAATTACTGTTTAATGGCATCTTTTTACTAAGATGCCAGATGCCTCTGTTGAATGGATTTATGAAATCAATTTCTCAGAATAAATATCTGTATAAATTTACTGTAAATAATAATTTAAATAATTTTACTGTAATTCAACATTACAGTAAAATTTGTGCCATCATTTTTTAACATTTAAGAAGCTTAAAATGTTATGAAACATTAAAAAAAATTATTATAACTATTAATTTAAATGAACTTAAAATAATCCTCATTTATGTAATTCCATTATAATGTAAATGTAATTTAGCTGTTCCTTTAATATCGTGTGTTGTATACGGTAAAGTGATGCTTCTGTATCGTCAGTACCAGCTCTGTCTGTTTGAGTGACAGCTGTCAGCTCTTTTTTCCCCCAATTAATTTATTTTTCACATTCATTTTTAAAATAAATAAGAAATTAATTTTGATAGTATATTTGTGTTGTGACTGAAGGTGCAGAAGCATTTATGACTCAGACATGTGCACTCACTAGATTGACTAATTGTAGTGTTTAATGCTGCAGAAGGACTGAACTAGGAAAGACGCAGACATACTGTAACTCCAATGAGGGGACGTGAGGAGAAACACATTAGCATAGCTAGTTCAGAAAGGGAAAAAAGGATGCTACATTAATTGAGATAATTATCTTTAATGCATTAAACAGAAAAAAAAAATTGCCGAAATAAATGTGTTTTTAACAGCGTTACTATAAACATAAAAATCTGCAGGGGAGGTGAAATAAACAACAAAGTCATGAACAGTAAATACCAAAGTGAAACACATTTTCAGAAAAATGCTATTTAAGCTCATAAGTGCCAGAGAAGCGTGTGTGTCTGCTTCTGTTCAAACCCCTAGATGACGTAAGTGTTAAATCAAACAGATTTGATTCAACAGTGTGTATATATTAATACCGTTGTCATATGAAAGAGCCATATGCTATAATGCGGGCGCTGACTGTCTGAAATCCCGCAGACTCAGGAAGATGACCAGGATCTCGGCCAGGCCAAGTCTGCTGGGAGGCAGGAAGAGATCTTGGCCATCTGCAGGCTTCATGGCTTTCCTGGATCACCGACAGCAGAGAACCAGCTCAAAGCACTCGACATGGAGCTACAAGACCTCAAACTGCAGGGCCAGTCAGCGAAGGCTGATTACGTCCAGACACTGTTCCTCTGGCTGTCAAAAAAAGCTGGAAAGGTGCTTATATTGCCTCTTTTTTGGACAATGAATCACACTCAGAGATTGCAAGCATAAAAAGGCATATAAAAGAGCTTAATGTTGATTGGCACTGCCTTCTTCGTATTGTTTCTATATTTCAGGTGATGTCCATAATTATGGTGCAGTACTGCCACATACTATATCAGAATGTCAAGCAGATTATTTACAAGTTGCTCTGTTTAAAATGTAATAAATTGTGTAACTATTTCAAATATTTTATTAATGTAACTGATTACATTTGATTAATTTTCTAAATTTCTAACAAATGATTTCAACTGTTCAGCTGATTTTGAAATCAAATCTTTCCACATGCATGACAGGAAACTCTGGCATCTAACAATGCCTTGAGAAAAAAAGTTTAGAAAATAAAACAGTCATTTAATAAGCATTCCTATAAAAATACATCTTGAATGGTATTTCAAAAACAGTATCATAGCTATTAAACTGTTTCTAATTTTAAATATGTGCTTTAAAATTAAATGATTATAATCTTAATTGAAGTCATGAAGTGATTTTTTAAAGTCTGACAGTAATCAGTTCTACTGTAAGGTTAACCCTCCCTGCTTTGAATGTTTCAAAATTATTAACAGTTGAAAACATTTGTTATAAATTTAGAAAAGTAATCAAATTTAATCAGTTACGTTACTTGAATAAAGTAATTGAAATAGTTACACTACTTATTACATTTTAAACAGGGTAACTTGTAATCTGTAACCTATTACATTTCCAAAGTGACCTTCTCAACACTGATGATATGATCATATCTGTTGTTTTAACATGATAGACTTTTAATTTTTGAAATAAATAATAGCAGGACATTGTGACACACCCCTAGGCAGCAGCTCAGCAAGGTTTTTTTAAATCTACTTTCCTAAATTCTGACAGATTTTTTTATTATTTATTCATTTATTTTTTGCGAAATCTAATTGAGGTCAGAGAAACTATGGCTTCCTTTCACTGCAGTGGTCCCAGTAGTGTTTGTCTGGTCTGTCACAGCAGGACGGCAGTAGTGTTGTGTCTGATGAGAAGTGTTGGCTCTATCAAGCCCTGCTGAAGTATCTGGACGCCTGCTCACTGAATGCAGACAGCTGGGAATATAACCTACATGTGGGCCGTTTGCTGCTGCTGCAGGGGAAGAGCAAGGAGGCGCTGCAACACCTTCAGACCGCGCTGGGCCTCCAGCCCTGTCAGCCAGCCATCAGGTGTGACCCATCAGACTGATGCATTTACACTTTTGGAGTGTTACTGTGATTAGGGCAGTTGCTCCAGGTTGCTACCACTGGCATATTTGTTTCTAAAGTTAAAGGTGGGGTAAGTGATTTCTGGAAGCCAATCTTGATATATATTATAAATCACCAAAACAAACACGCCCCTACCCCAAAAGGGTCTCGCCCCTATTTTGATAGCTCTGCCCCACACATACGTACGCAACCCAGGCAACGATTAGTTCTGTGAAACAAAGCAAAACCAATGTTACTCACCTATCGAGAGGAAACAAAGCAACCTCGGCCTTCCCGCTCCTTGAGTTCTCTCCAGTGCTGGAAAGCTGATCCGATATTTACACTGGTCCTACTTCTTGCCTTATCGTAACACCGTGTCTACACCGGATGCAGACGTTTTCCTTTTTTGTTTTTTATCTGCCATCTCTATCTTTCTGTCGTCACTCGGCTTGGCTAATGTCCGTCATGTGCACTGAGCGCTCTCTCCTCGCATCATGAGTAGACACGCCCCTTACTGCTGATTGGCTACAAGTTTGTTTTGGTAGTGGGCCCGACTCAGTTTTCTAAAGCGTTTTTGAAAAAATACATACCTCACCTTTAAAGCTGCAGTCCGTAAGATGTGCCTCTTTGTCGCCATCTCTGTTTGAAACCTGCAATTGCAGTTATTTGCAGAATTATTTTCTTGACATGGGTTGTGCATCGGCACAGCTCTTCAGCGCGGATGAATCTAATGTTTTTAGGAGTATGAGTGGCTGTCAGTATTCACAGATATTCACTGTATTTCGGAATCACAGATGCTACATCTTGAAAGTATGACCCCAATAAGAATTTTCACTGGATATTGTCATCTGAACAAGCAAGTTACATGTCTGCCACTTTTGTTCTAACCAACTGAGGGAAAAAAAGCAAAAAATCAATAAATAAATTGCACCACCAATGGTGATTAAATAACAATCGCTTATCTCATCTCAAATCAAACCATACAAATTATTATTGTTATACTTTGTTCTTAAAATGTTAATGTTAACAACATCAGCAGTGTGTGACTATGTGTATTTAGTGTGTATTAGTGTTACCTGTAGGCTACTGGTGACTGCAGGTGAATCTCCAGTTGTCAGTGATGATTGTCGTATATGTACCTTACTGGATTACAATCCACCATCAAAATGACACATTTAATTATTCCAGCTGCTGTGAGAAAAAGCTATAAACGATCCTCCACCTGCAGCATCACATGCGATTTAGCCTACTAGCTGGGACTCCTTCTTTACAGACGTGACGTAATGACGGAAAGATTAACGGCAGCATGCTTGTATTTCCTGCAAAAACCTACCAGTACCACTCAAAACACACTGAACAAAATTATAAACGCAACACTTTAGTTTTTGCCCCCATTTTTCATGAGCTGAACTCAAAGATCTAAGACTTTTTCTATGTACACAAAATGCCTATTTCTCTCAAATATTGTTCACAAATCTGTCTAAATCTGTGTTAGTGAGCACTTCTCCTTTGCCGAGATAATCCATCCACCTCACAGGTGTGGCATATCAAGATGCTGATTAGACAGCATGATTATTGCACAGGTGTGCCTTAGGCTGGCCACAATAAAAGGCCACTCTAAAATGTGCAGTTTTACTGTACTGGGGAGGTCCGGGGGGGGTCCGAAAATCCGGTCAGTATCTAGACCACCATTTGCCTCACGCAGTGCAACACATCTCCTTCGAGACAGAGTTGATCAAGGAAGATTGTGGCCTGTGGAATGTTGGTCCACTCCTCTTCAATGGCTGTAAAGCGGTTGCTGGATATTGGCAGGAACTGGAACACGCTGTCGAGGCCGATCCAGAGCATCCAAACATGCTCAATGGGTGACATGTCTGGTGAGTATGCTGGCCATGCAAGAACTGGGATGTTTTCAGCTTCCAGGAATTGTGTACATCCTGTAAATATGGGGTCGCATTATCATGCTGCAACATGAGGTGATGGTCGTGGATGAATGGCACAACAGTGGGCCTCAGGATCTCGTCACGGTATCTCAGTGCATTCAAAATGCCATCAATAAAATGCACCTGTGTTCGTTGTCCATAACATACGCCTGCCCATACCATAACCCCACCGCCACCATGGGCCACTCGATCCACAACGTTGACATCAGCAAACCGCTCACACACACGACGCCATACACGCTGTCTGCCATCTGCCCTGTACAGTGAAAACCAGGATTCATCCGTGAAGAGAACACCTCTCCAAAGTGCCAGACTCATCGAATGTGAGCATTTGCCCACTCAAGTCGGTTAATACGACGAACTGCAGTCAGGGTTGAGACCCCTGGCGAGGATGACGAGCATGCAGATGAGCTTCCTCTGAGACGGCTTCTGACGGTTTGTGCAGAAATTCTTTGGTTATGCAAAACGATTGTTGCAGCAGCTGGTCTCAGACGATCTTAGAGGTGAAGATGCTGGATGTGGAGGTCCTGGGCTGGTGTGGTTACACGTGGTCTGTGGTTGTGAGGCCGGTTGGATGTACTCGCCACCTCCCTTCTGAAACGCCTTTGGAGACGGCTTATGGTAGAGAAATGAACATTCAATTCACGGGCAACAGCTCTGGTGGACATTCCTGCAGTCAGCATGCCAGTTGCACGCTCCCTCAAAACTTGCGACATCTGTGATAAAACTGCACATTTTAGAGTGGCCTTTTATTGTGGCCAGCCTAAGGCACACCTGTGCAATAATCATGCTGTCTAATCAGCATCTTGATATGCCACACCTGTGAGGTGGATGGATTATCTCGGCAAAGGAGAAGTGCTCACTAGCACAGATTTAGACAGATTTGTGAACAATATTTGAGAGAAATAGGCCTTTTGTGTACATAGAAAAAGTCCTAGATCTTTGAGTTCAGCTCATGAAAAATGGGGGCAAAAACTAAAGTGTTGCGTTTATAATTTTGTTCAGTGTAGAAAACATTATCACAAGCTTACTGTTGTGAATTAGGCTAAGGTAAGGAGATTATTTGATGATTATTAAATGATTAGATTTGCCCAAAGATTGATTTTGGATCATTTTTAACCAAAAAAAGGTACGGACTGCAGCTTTAATCTAAAATGTTAGCAAAATTCCTTTGCCATTAAGTTTGTTACAATGCATTATGGTATTATAATGCATTACTGTATTTTTCTTTACATCTGAAGTGCTCTTTGATGCCTATAACACTGGGAATTGGAGTATTCAAAGTCTAGTATGGAACAAAGTGTTTTATATTAGTCTGATTTGTGTCTGGACGAGCTCAGGTCAGGCCGGTGTTTGTTGTCAGTTCTTTACAAACATGTTTTTATAGGTTTTATATTGGCTTGGCCCTGCTGCAGCAGGAAGAGGCGGCCGCGGCCAGCGAGAGCGAGGTTGTGTTGCTCCTACAACAAGGCCTGGAATATGTCATGGCTCAATTCTTTGTCTCACATGATCACAAAGAGTATGTAAAAGGAGAATTCACATTTAGTCACTTTTACAGTTTTAATCCAGATATATTTATTTTCAGTTTACTTGTCTTTTTTGCAGACAAGAGCAGTGGGACGCTGGATGTGATTGGTCAGTCGTGAATGCTCAGTTTCTACGGGGTTGTCTCAGTTTGGCGGCTTTGCTTTCTAAGATCTCATCCTCTGACCAGACCATGAGTCCAGAGCAAGTCTATCACATGTATGTTACACAGACAAACACTTTAAAAGACCTTTGCAACAGTTGAGACTTAAAGGTATAGTTCATCTAAAAATGAACATTATCTAAAAATGTGCTCACCCTCAGGCCATCAAAGATGTAGAAGAGTTTGTTTCTTCATCAGATTTATAGAAATGCAGCATTGCATCACTGTTTCAGCAATGGGTGCTCTGCAGTAAATGGGTGCCGTCAGAGTGAGAGTCCAAACAGCTGATAAAAACATCACAATAATCCACATCACTCCAGTCCATCAGTTAATGTTTTGAGAAGTAAAAACCTGCGTTAAGACGTTTAAACTTCAAACTGTTGCTAAAATATGAGTCCATAATCCATAAAAACTTCCTCTGGTCTCCAAATCAGGAGAGAAATCTGCACTGATCAAGCACCGCATAAAAGCCAAAACAGCTCTAAACAATTATGTGGCTGGATGTGAGAGACAAAAAGAGGTGGACTTTTCCATTGGAGGAAGCGTTATTATGGATTATGGACTGGAAGCAAGGTTAAAAACATCTTGATGGGTTTGTATAGGATACATTTTCAGCAAATTTTCATTTTTGGTTAACTAATCCAATTTATTTCTCTTTATTATATGTAATAAAACACCGCTGTTGTAAATGAGGTATGTAGTTCCCTGCCCGCCCTTGAAATCAGTTTAAAAGATTGAAGACATATGTTACTAGGAGGAGCTCATGCTGTTTTAAACTGACTATAGCACATTTTATGTGCTTTACTATAGCACATTTTATTCAGTCAGATTATGACCCCGTTAATGAATGTCTCTAAATAAAGACAACGGTTGGCGTGTGCGTCGGTCTCTCTGGTGTTCCCACAGCGTCTCTGGGCTTGCGGCGCAGGGCATCAGCAGGTGTGTGAATCAGGGCGAGGTGCTTCAGAAGCTGGAGTGGGTGCTGCTGGAGGCTCATTTAGCTCTTCTACAAGGCCTCATTCAGCAGCAAAGAGACGGAAAACAGCCCTGGATAGTGAAGAGATGTCAGGCCCTCTCAGCTTTGATACGGCTCTCGTCTATCGGCCCCTGTAAGGAGCTTCTGGACATGCAGGAGAAGGTATCTAGCGATTCTGGTTCTTTAACTGTTTACTTACAATTACCTTTTATATTTGTGGTGAAGAAATATATTGAAAAATTAAATGTTACTTCATGCATCAGTGCCTACCCTGTTTTAAAAAAAAAAAAAGCATATGCTGGTTAGGTATGTTTTGAAGCATGGTAGCTGGTCATGAGCTGGTCCTAAGCAACTAGCTCCTACTCAGGACCAACAAAGGACCATCTTAAACCAGCTCAAACCAGCTACCATGCTTCAGAACATACCTAACCAGCATATGCTGTTTTTTTTCGACAGGTAATGCCCCCCTGCCTATTGCCAAATGTTAAGAAATTAATTTACTCAAAGAGGCATGAATGCAATCCATCACTCCTATATTAAATTAAAATATGACAAAACATATTACATTTTATCATTAAATCGTTTGCATAGAATACCACTCATTACAACAACATTCATAATGTCTCAAATAATCAACAAATGCAAATATTAAACAACACTCAGTTAATCTTTTACTACACATAGTTATATAAACAACCAGTCAGTAACTACACTGATCTGAGTCACATGAGCATGAATACAGTTTGGTTTCTTCCAAGTCAGACATGTCAAAAGTAATAACTTGAGTCTGAATAATTCAGTAATCGCTATGATTTGTAAGTACTTTTCATTTGCTAAAATGAGCCAGCAGTCATTGGTTTTGGAATCAGACTGCACTGTGCTGCTTGTTTTCGACTGACTATTTTATTTGTATATGTACAGCACTTTGGTATACACTAGCTGTTTTTAAATGTGCTATAGAATTAAACTGAGTGACCCTGACCTTGACTAAAAAGAACAATTTGGAATCGGACTACTGACAATGCTTAATGTTTCTAGATCACTAAACAGATCTGACTTCCTCCACATGGTTAGCTTACAGAGCCAAACATCCGGATCGGAAACGGCTTGTAATTGTACCATGCAGAACCGTATTTTGGAAATGTAGCTTCAACTATTCTTCTCCATGCAACAGTTCAGCCCAATGGTGGAAAACACTTATTAAACTGACAACAGTTTTGCTTGAGTGCATCAAACCCTTCAATTTCCATCTAGAAACCAAACTCTTTAGTAAAAAAAGCCTGTTATCAAAGGGTTCAAATCAAATTCAATTCAAGTTTATTTGGATAGTGCTTTTCACAATACAAATTGTTGCAAAGCAGCTTAACAGAAAATTAAAGATTCTACAATATATTAGTAGTAGCTTATCAGTGGTGACTATCTCAAGTTGATGTACAAATGGCAGAAATGTACAGTAAAAATCAGTTAATGAACAGACGATGAATACTATTAACAGCAATGATTATATGTTGCAATCAAACTTATAGCAAAATTTGGTAGTTCTGTGTTGTTTCAGGGTTGGCATCATCTGAGGTCCTCTAACAAATCAAAGTTATGGTTTAAGCGAGATTTAGGCAGACTAATGTAATAATTTGCCTATATATGTGATATTGTCTACTAACAGAAGCATGGCTGTGTGCAGGTGTGTCAGATGGGAGTGCTGGCTTTGCCCCGCTGCAGTCGTGCTCTGTGTCTGCTGGGATTGGCACAGCTGGCTCAGAGCGACAGTCATGCTGCAGATGAACGAGCGCGGGCGGCGCTTGCAAACGCCTGCCTCAGTTTCCAGGCCAGCATTGAGTTAGAAGGCTCCCATCAGACCGGAGAAGCACCCGAGCAACTGACCAGTAAGTACTGTCACTAATCAGCCAAAAAAGAAAAGAATAATTATTTACTCACCCTCATGTCAGTTTAGACCTGTACTGTTGTCTATAAATCCATCCATCTATCAATCCTATTGCTCATCTGGGGCCTCATTTATAAAGTGTGCATATGCTCAGATTTGATCGTAGAGTGTGCACTCCACCTGGCAGTTTCAGGATTCAATTGGCTTTATTTGTATGGTTAAAAGGCTTTACATAGCCAAAGCATTAACATTACATTAAAATTTAGAAGAAAGTTCTGATAAAATAATGACAACAAGAACCGTACACAATGGGTCCTGTTGCAATGGTTATTTTTATCATGAAAGGACAGCCAGGTTGAGGCTGAGGTTTCTCCTAGCAAGTCTTTTTCATGGATTGTAAAGTGAGGGAAATGAGGGCATGCTGTAAAAAAGTGATTCCAGTTGATTTAGTGTTCAGTGGGGGAACAGTCTGTTTGTGTCTGCCTGTCTGTGTTCACCGAGTCTATACATGGTCAGGACTTTTGTTAGTTTAAGGTCAGTCACTGTGCTCAGATATTCATAGGCTTTAGGCAACAGCTGCGGATGGAACAGCAACGCCGGCTGAAAGTGAACTGCTGTGGTCAAAGAATGCGAAGATCACAAAGAGGAGCATTCCATCATTTTCAAAGTAACAAAAAAAAAAAAAAAAAAAATCTTTAATAAAAAGTAAGAGAAGGATTGCTTTTGGCATTAAATGATAACTTGCTGTAGTCAAACCTCGTACAATAAAACTGTTACCTAATCTGTTATTTAAATCAGCTATTCTTCTGTAGTAGACATTACAGTACATTATGAAGTAGCAGTTAAAGGACCCCTATTATGCAAAATTCACTTTTACATGTTGTTTGGACATAAATGTGTGTTGGCATTGTATGTACACAACCACCCTATCATGATAAAAATCCACCCTTTTTTAAATCCCCATAAATCATAAGCAGTGTCTCAGAGCAGCCGATCACAGAATCCGTAAAGTGTGACATCACACTTGACCAGCCCCGCCCACGACTGTTGACCCCGCCCTGAGCGAGCCGCACACAATCCAGCACGGTTATCTTCACGCTAGAACATTTAAAAGCAGCGTTCAAGTAAGAAATGTTGTCTTATTACAGCTATAGATGTTATTGAGTCCAGAGCAGTGATTTTCTGTTTTTATTTTATTGTTTGGCTCATATTAACAGCGTAGACAGCAGTAGGTACTGTATATTACGCTGCTGTCACTTAATACACAGATCTGACATAAACACATAGGCGGAGCGTGTGGCCACAGTGAGTTGGGGCAAATATGACACTAAATTGGACAAAAATGCCCCTGCACAAACAAATTAAATATATTATGTCTGTTGTCAACAAAATTAAAATGAATAGAAAGTGTCGATTGTGGCATTAAATTAAGAACTGCTCATGTTGCATCATATTTCATTTTAGGCGTTTTTACAGTGTTGCATATTATAACCAATCACATGCGATTCTGTTGAGGTTAGGAATGCAATAGCCAATCAGAGGCGTTCAGATGAGTCATCGCTGAAACTCATCGGTTTTGAGTGCGCTCGTTCGCTGACTGAATTCCAGACTCTTGCGAACTCTCATCATAAAACAACAAAGCTCAGATGTAAGTGCAATGTAAGTAAGAGATTCATTTCACAGAGTAGACAGCTTCAGTGATTCAAACGATAGTTTTGTTTTTTTGAGAGTGCTTAAACTCACGATAGATCAAAGTTAATGATAATGTCACTTTCTGTATAATAATTTATTCGCTGTTTGAATAACCTTGTAAAGGAAACATTTTATACTGTAGGTTAATTATCAATTTCTAATGTTTTATTAAATTGTAAATCACGTTAAATACAAATTCAGTCCCAATAAACACATTTTATTAGCCTATGACACCCATGTCTGGTTCTTGCCTAAAATGACAGGTTTATGATGTTTGTAGTTAATAGATTTGGCTGCTTTCAGCCTTACCCTGGAGTTGGTTCACCCTCCACCTATGCACAAACATGCGATTTCTTTCCCAGCTGTTTAACTAAACAGACACAACCGACAGTGTTTTTGTAACTTATGCGTGTTTTTAAGATAAACTTGTGTGAAAGAGAACTTAGTTTAGTACTCACATGCTGTGTGACAGCTGCTTTCTGTGTGCGCTCAGAAAGCCGTATATCAGAAGTTTAAACTGATATGGCTTTAAAATGCAAGATTTCAGCATGATAGACATGATAATCAAAACCAAACAGATGTTTTTTAGCAGAGTATCTGAGATACCGACTGTAATAGCACAGCCCTGTTCTGGAAAAGGGGGCAGGGAGCAGCAGCTAATTTGCATTTAAAGAGACTAAGCAGGCAGTGATGTAGAATCGGTGGGTGGGGCTAAACAAGCAGTGATGTAGAATCGGTGGGTGGGGCTAGACAGACAGCGATGTAAAATTGGTAGGCGGAACTAAACAGGCAGTGATGTAGAATCGGTGGGCGGGGCTAAACAGGCAGCAATGTAGAAGCAGGCGTTGCTCTTCTGCGGAGGCGGTGCTTATCCATACTATTACATCATAGAGTGGCACATTCCACAAGCTGTCGTTTTTGCAGACTGGCTTCAATATAAGCTGTTTTTAGACTAATGATAAAGATTTGAGTTATGAAACTTGCAGGATGTTTTTATATTACAATGACCTCTTATATGTCACAAGATCAAGAGAATTTTGATTTCTCAGTCCATGACTCCTTTAAATTAGAGCAGACATGGTGGAAGGATCATTTAGATGCAGAAAAGGACAAAACGGTCAAGCATGAAGCTCCGGAGCCCAAACCAGCGGTTGAGTCATCTGAGGCTCCTGCAGACTGGAAGAAGCCGGCAAAAGGCAGAGGAGCTCCAGCCAGAGGCGTCCTTACATCCACAGCGAAGACCTCTGCTCCTACACGAGTCAACAAGACAGCTACAGCAGCCAAACAAACGCCACAAGCTGCTCGGTGAGCACAGCACATCACATCTCATCAGCCCCAGAATATCTGGGAATACTGAGAAGACCTCAGATTGCTTTCCTTTCACTCTTCATCGTGAACGACAGGGAAAGCATTGCTGAGACTACACACCTCCTGTACCTTTACAACTAGCGGTTCTTATTCTCAAATGATTGGTACTTTGATATTTCTGTCATCAGAGGGAGGACAGGAGGGCATCTGGTCACCAAGAGTGATGGAGCGGGAAAGACAGCAGGCAAATCAAGCATTAAAGCTCAAATGTCTCCTTGTAAAAGCCCACTTCAGGAGAAGCCAATGACTTCGGCAGGTTTGTTCAGACTCTAGGCTCAACTTAAATGGCTAAAAACATGGCAGCCTGTATTGTTTCCTATGTTCTGGATTCATACTATAACAATTTATATTCTTCTCAGTGGAGGTTGGCAAGCAGGACAATGACAGTACGGTCCTGACGGCTCTGAATGAGAAGTCCTTTGTGCCGAGGCTAGGCTTAGCCAGGGCTCTGGCGCGAGCCGCCGACTCACAGAAACAAGCCTGTCATTTCTACCAGGAGGTCATTGACATGGCTCCGGAGGTGAGTCTTGATTAGCACGTAACGACACATTTCACATCACATTAGTGCATTTCACTATTATTGCATGTTTTTTAGGTGCATGATGCGTACATTGAGCTGGCCAATCTGCTGCTGAAGGACGATCCTCTGGCTGCTGTGGACGTTTACAATAGATTCCCGCTCAAGCCTGTCTGCGAACAAACCTTTGACGATGCCTTCATAACAGGAGAGATTGTGCATATTCTGATGAAACATGAACTGTATGAGCATCCTCAGCTACTGCCCAACCTGATAGCGCATGGAAAAGTCATGGGACTCGGTACAATCTGCTCTTACTTCAGCTATATGTCCATTTATTTATGACATTTTTACAAAATCTTTGACAAAATTTTGCTAATGTTAGTGCTGAAATTCAAACATTCTGCTTTTGTATTAAAAGGATGTCTTGACAAATATATTGAAGCACTTGAAGGGAAGTTCATGACCAGTCTTCTGAGGAGAGTTTACGCTGGAATTCATGACAAATCAGTGGATGATGAGGAGCTGCAAGACTTCTTCAGATTCAAGTGTTGGATATGACATTTTTTAGTATGGAATTGCCTTATTTAAATGCACTCTGAATATTAAACATATGCTTTGGTCAAAATCCATTCCGGCATTGTGTGGCATATATTTTTAGTCAGTGTGAAACAAGATATTCATCAAGAAAAAAGTAAGATGGGATGACAGGGAATTGGCTGGATCTTGAGAAGTGGGCATTAAAGAAAGAGAGGAGGAAGTGTGACATGAAAAACATGCCATTTAAGAGGCAGACGCAAATTATTACAGCTGGATAAAAGACAAAATGTATATTTATAATTATATTCTTTTTGTCATAAAATATCTTCACCATGGTGTTAGAGGCCTTCACATTGTGCATAAGAACACCGGCTAATATCACAAAGAATGATTGTTTTCTTAAAAAAAACAAAACCTCAAATATAATTGCACGTATGGACTTCAGATATACCTGTGGCATGTAAACAGTCATCAGATATTCCAGTCTGTTTGGGAATAACAGCAGAGATGTGAACTGAAGTTCAGTCAGACTGTGTTGAGTTTGGTCACAATGAGGACTCGTACAGACTGGTCAAATGAAGAGCAAACACAGAGGCCCTGTTTATCCGGGCTCCAATCGAGACTGGAAATGGGTTGTGTGGAGAGAGTGACGTTCTGCAGGAGATTCACAGAGCCAGCGACGCCCATGTCTACGTCGTCCGCACCCTTTTTAGTCCTCTGGGCTGGATACTCACTGTGACAGTACAGAAACAATGAGCCATCAAAAAGGGCACAGTAAGAATATTAACAAAGAAATATTATCTCAAAGAAATCACTTACTATTTCCATAGATGCAGATTACCGGCTCCACCAGCTGTCATGAAGATGTCGCGGTTTTGAGGCAAATGCCTCACTTGCCATATTGTAGACTTGTGAGCCTGAAATACAGAAAGCAAATGCTAAACTCTCTCAATAGAGTATTAATAGTAAGGGGCCGTTCACAGTTTTTCTATGTAAACGTGCACTAGACGGGCGTGTATGACCGTTGCGCTCGCATCTTTTGCAGCATCTCGCACATGAGTGGTGCGTTTTTAAGACAACGTGTCAAGTCAAAAGGTCATCAATGTCAGTATACAAAACAGTGGACCAATCAGAAGACCCTGGAGACGGGGCGAGCGTTGCAAGCTTTAGTGTAACTGATTTAACAGTAAATGTGCAAAACAATTATTTAGTATGCAAAAGCTTTATATATAGCTATCATAAAAGTGTCCCTTGTGACTCGTGCGCTACAATCCAAGTCTTCTGAAGCCTTTGCGTGAGGAACAGACAGAATTCAGTCAATATTCAGTGAAAATTCTTCTTTATATGTTTCAAATATTTGTTATAATATATTGGTTTGAAATCTTAGTTATCATATGGCTTTAGAAGAATTAATATAGCGCACAAATCTTATATCATACTTTTATGCTGCTTTTCCATCATTTTTAAGCTTGAAATCTCCAGTGCTCAATTATTGTAACGGCATGAAGGCAAATGAAATTGTCAAGATCATTCTACACATAAATAAATCAAAACCAAACAGTTACTATTCCCTTCCATTAACGATCCTGAGTCTGGAGCTGAGTCTGGCCTACCTTTTCCGACACTGAAGCGAAGCCTTTGGAGGGGTGCTGGGTCCTCATGTCAAACACATGAAACTTGCCCTCTAAAGATGTCGCCACTAGTTTGTTCATGTTGATGTCTTTTCTGTCAAATTCAACAGAGCACACCTGCCAAAGACACACAGAAGTTTTTATCTGTTACACTAGTGTTAATTTTGCAGGCTATTTTCAATTTTAGTCTTAGTCCCGTGTTAAATGTCCCTGTGAGTTTTTATCATATTTAGTCAAACTTATCCTATTTAGTTTTAGTCAAGTTTTAGTCAACAACCCCCCGGTTTCACAGACAAGGCTTAAGTCTGAGCTGTTTCAACTGAAATAAACTTGCACTGACTGATCATCAAATATATCAGTGCCTTTGTTTTGTCTCAAGATGCACACCACTATTGTTTTTTTCTAAGCATGTTTATAAAAATTACTTAAATGTCCTAATTGAACTATGATGTAGCATTTTTGACCAATCAGACACACAACTATTTGTTATTTAACAAATAATCCCTAACCAAAAGGGACAACTATGAGGGTCTGTGGACCCTTCCCCCAAAATGCATCTAACACCTAAAAAGGCAGAACATGCCTCTGGTTCCATGGCAACCCATCTGATAACACTTCTTTTATTGATCAAAGGAATGCGGGCAGAGCAACTCACTTCCTTTCCCCTTAGGAAAAAGACCATAAAAATGGACTCTTCTCTAATTAATTCAGAGAAAACCCTTCTTTGAATGAACACACATATCTTTAGGTCATTGTGTATATTATTACTGTTCTTGTATATGTTTTTGTGTATTGTATACTGTTTCTATGCACGCTTACGATAGATCACTAGTTAATATCACTTTAGTTGTATCATGTTTAGTCTCTATCAATTCGTCTTCGGATGATCTAATTGAGAGTGAATATTA
>JAFVLL020017889.1:48318-81711 GCA_021397915.2 Tor tambroides | reverse complement strand
AAGCACTTCCATTATTGTAAAGGGTTTTAATTACTCTGCAGAACATATCCCCAAAACTGAATTTTTCTAAAGAATTAATAATAAATTGGTGCTCTCGAAAGCCTTATAGAAATCTACCGCAGAATATTGTTTATTTGAATTTGGCGCTCTCTCGTGACGCCGTGTGACGCACGCTGTGACGCTCCTGTCATCTGACTAGAAATAGAAATATTCTCAGAAAAATGTTTGCAGGAATCTCATTTTTCATGGGATCCTCTTCAAATTTGAAATATAAACTCATTAGACATGACTTTCAACCCATTACTTTTCTGGATTGCTCCAGGAATTATTTCATGTATTTGTTTATGAAATAAAAAAAAAACATTCAATGTCGTAAAACATTTTCAAGGCACTTCAGTGTCTATAACTTTTTATTTTTTTGAGCATTATCAACTCTGGGTGATGGATAGTAAAGCCTAGAGTGTCTTCTTTCCAAAGATGATAAATTGTGTGTGTAGCACATTATTGTCAGGAAATGTTACCATTTTAATTTAGGTAGGTCAATTTCAGCTGTGAGGCCCAAAATGGGGGGTGCAGGTTAACAGGTTAGTGTTTAACTAAGTATACGGATCCACGATTTATTAGAGTTTTATTATTGAATGGCGAATTCGGAAATAATCACTTTAGTACATTCGGCAGGCAACAAAAACAACAACTACAACAAAGACAGCAATATTAAAAAAAAAAAAAAAAAAGTAGGACAGTGGGCCAAATTGGATGCCAGGCCACCGGGAATTCTCCCGGTGCTCCCGATGGCCAGTCCGCCCCTGAGCAATAGGATATTGATGTTTTTACATATCAACTTCTCCCAATTATTTGGTGATGGATCAAGAACTATTAATCTAGAAGATGGGTTAAATAAAGTAGAGATTGAGGTTGTGTCTGAAGATGGCTCATCGAAGCTGTATGTCATTGCGTTGAGCAAACTGTCCGCCAGCGCAGCAGCTGAGTGATCTGACCTTACAGGGAGGTCATAACCTTCACCCTGACTTCTCTCCAACTACCTACGACTACTCATGTGAGTCATTTCAGGACTACAGTCTGAGGATTGTCGTTCTCATGGCTGTTCAGTTTAGTTATTGTGTTTCTGTGCTTTAGGCTCTGTGCATTTTGACTGCTGTGAGGTGAGAGTCGATCCTCAGACACCAGACAGTGGCATGCAGACTGCTGTAAATGACACTTCTTGCTCTGAAGCCGTCATGTTAAATGCGGGAGAAACAGTAATTATTATAAAGGTGACGTTGGCAGATGGCGCTAACACTCAAGTAAGAACTAAAATACCATATTAAAATACACAAATTCATGAATGACTCCTCACAAGAACCACAGTGCTACCATGTTTTTTCTGTCCTTCTACTTTAAATTGTTGTGTTTAATTTAATTTTTATAATAATTATTTGTGAAATTTACAAGCAGTGCCTGAGTAAAAACTGTCAAAGTGTGTACAATAGTACTTCCATGTTATTTTTGGGTTATATTCTTCCACCATGGAATTATCTTCTGATATAAGTACCCACAACAGTTCCCACAAGTTTTCACGCCCCGGCTCTTAATGCATGGTTTTTCCTTCTGGAGCATCAGTGAGTGTTTGAACCTTCTGTAATAGCTGCATACGAGTCCCTCAGTTGTCCTCAGTGTGAAAAGATGGATCTCAAAATCATACAATCACTGTTGGAAAGGGTTCAAATACACAAAAATGCTGGGAAACCACAGAATTTGTGGAAGCTGAAGGGTTTTTCTGAAGAACAGCGGTCAGTTTAACTGTTCAGGACAAACAAGGGACTCATGAACAACTATCAAACAAAAAACACAGCTGTGGATCATTCAGGGAACAACACAGTATTAAGAATCAAGGGGATGTAAACTTTTGAATGGGGTCATTTTTATAAATTCAGCTATTATTTTCTCTTGTGGACTATTTGCAAATGTCTTTTATGTGAATGATCTTTTTCTGGTCAGTACTAAATAAAAAATAACATGCATTTTGTATGATCCCTCTTATTTTGGTAAAATAATTAACATTTTGCAGATTCTGTAAGGTGTATGTAAACTTTTGACTTTAACTGTAAATAACATTCAGACCTAAATTCTTTAATTTCTTTGCCTTGATTAAATTGACTTTATTTTAATTATTTTAAAGGTGAATTTTAGATTTAAAATGATTATTGTTCCAAAAAACTGCATGATGATTATTTCTGCATGTGGGTTTTTAATAGGATGCAGGGAGCAGATGAGCTATGCAGAGACTGGAGCACATGCAAAAGAGTGCCATTACAAACCGTCATCGGATCTAGATTCTGTGGTCGGTCTGACAGGCTCACTGTGTCCCAATTTGTTTCTCTTCAGTGATGTTTGTTTCTGTCCAGTTTCACACACTGGTGGATTGCTTAGTGCACAGTGCTACTCTTTGTCTGCTCTGCTCTTTGTTGTTTATGAAATCATTTGTATCACTGCAGGAGGTTGCAGAAACAAACTGGTACAGAAAATATTTTGCATCCTCAAGTAACATGGAAATAATGACTGACCACACCCTCGAGGTAAGGACAGTGTGTTCTGGATGCATGCGGTAACACAGAATATATAAAACTGCACCTGGTTCTTCCTGTTCAAACAGACTCAAAACTGAGAGAAAAGACTGCAGACAGCATTTGGAGAACATGATGTAGATAGTCTGATTGCCCAACACTACAAACTCTACAAGAAAAGGCTTCCTAATCCAGGTAGACCTGTCAGAACCACAAATATGATTTTGTTTCCACCTGTACAGTCTGGGATTGAGCCTGTCACAACTGTTGGTCCAAAACACTCACTGAAACTGCATTTGGCAGTCAGAAATGCATGTGATCACTTTGCAATGATTGAATGAGAGTCTAATCACCTAACATATAACTGTGGGACATACTGAGTGAAAGAGTCAAGTGATTTAATCTTGCGAAGGAGGGTTGGTGGTCTGAGTTAACTCTGTGTGACCCTCTAACTCTAGCACTCTCTATTCTAACTCTATTTCATCTTTGTGTTTTCTTATATATATATATATATATATATATATATATAAGACACATGAAAAAATACACACCTCTAATACTTGCACTCTCTACTTCTATCCTACTTGTTTTCTTTTTATTTATTATAAAAAAAAATGACCTATAATATTAGCATTCTCTCTTCTTTTTCTATTCTTTTTATTTAAATAAAGACATTCCCTATTCTTTTTTCTATTCTATCTACATGTTTTCTTTTTATTTATTATATTTAAAAAAGGCTATCCGAGACTTGTCATAGCACTTACGTGTTATTGCTCTTTTGTTGGTTTTGTCCTCATTTGTAAGTCACTCTCGATAAAAGCATCTGCTAAATGACTAAATGTAAATGGTTTATGACTTCTCAGGAAAAAAAATTAAACAAAATCACTTTTACCAAAACTTCAATTCGACTAAAATAAATAATAAAGTGAAACACTGACCATAAATTTAGGTTGTAAATTGATTTTAATAGTTGTAGAAACTGGTACATATTCTTTAGCAAACATGTAAATAATTATTATGTGTTGTTGTTTCTTCAGGTGACCAGGACAGTCACCTCTGGATCATCTGGAGCAGGCTGCCTTTCACTACGCTACTGCTGTTGAGGTTAAACCCCACGATGCTAAACTGCACTTTCTTCTTGGGCAGACACTAGAGGAGCACTGCTACGCAACAGAGATGTACGGCCTGAAAAAAAGAGGTAGGAAATAGGGTATAGAATCAATGTCAACTAACAACTTAAAGGGACAGTTCACCCAAAAATGAAAACTCTGTCATCATTTACTCCCCCTCAAGCTGTTCCAAACTTGCATGAGCTTCTTTCTTCCGCTGAACACAAAAGAAGATAATTGGAAGAATGTTGGTAACCAAACAGTTACTATGGAAGCACTGGAGGTTCAGTACTTCCCAGTATTCAGGTCACTGAACTGAGCTCTAGATAAAAAAGAGGCTTTACGAATTTTTAATGAGAGGTTAGTCTAATTTACAAATGTTGTTTTCCGTAAACTATTGCTGTCAAGTTGGCGCCAATAGCCTCGTGGGCAGTGCGCCGACCTATAGCGCCGATGCCGCTTCAGGCATCCTGAGTTTGAGTCCAGGCTCGTGGACTGACTGAGTGCTGTCCAATCAGAATAAAGGCAAAATGCCAAAAAAACTAGTGCTGTCAATCAATTAAAAAATAATAAGGTAACACTTTCTGTGAAGCCTGTATTTATAATACATTATAAGGGTATTCTTAAGGCATTATAATGAATGCATAATGCATCATAAAAAACCTTATAATGTGTTATAAAATATCATGAATAATCTTAACAACAATTATAATACATTATAGTACTTACCTATTTGTGGTTATAACTTTTAAGAGTATGATTATTTATAACACACAATGAACACCATATAAAATCTACTTCATTTATAACAAGCTATATCATAGCTTGATATTGTTTAAGATCTGCACAGTACCTTACTACATCTCTTGAGTGCAATGTTTATAAAACTAATTGTATTAGTAGACTTAGGTGGGGTAGGTAGAACGTTCACATACAGTACTTGCAAAGTATCCTATACTCAGTGTGTCTGTTGAGGAACCATCAAAATAAAGTGTTAGCACACAGTATATTCAGCAGACACACTACTAATACTCTCATGACTGCTAGTTAACATGTAGTTGCAGAGTTACTTATCAACAGCTGTCTAAAGGGTGCCATCAAAATAATCAAACTGATATTTTATATATATATATGTTCAAAGCAAATGTGTTATATTACACATTCATCTGATCTGATATCTGATCTTATGGCTGTTTGAGAAAAAAAATATTATTACTTATAAGTGGTCTTTGTCTGCTTTAAGTAAAATGACATAAGTAACGTGGCAAGATATGAGGCTTATAATACATTATAACTATGAGAAATATAATCCATTGTAACTTAAGTGGATACAGCGTGGTCACTGTGTGTTCTCATCCTACTCTTAAAAGCTATAACCACAAATAAGTAACCATTATAATACATTAAAACTGTTCTTATGAATATTCATGAGATGATACAACATATTATAAAGTTATTTATAATGCATTATGCAATCATGCCTTAAGAATACCTTTATAATGTATTATAAATACGGGCTTCATAGGACGTGTTACCAATAAGGATAATAATAATCACACGTTTTTCTGTAATTAATCGCACCTAATGTTCAAATTTGTAATTATAATTATATTTTCACATTGAATCTTCAAATTAATGTAGAAACAACATGAAGACAGTATATATTAAATTACTGTTTAATGGCATTTTTTTATTAAGATGCCAGATGCCTCTGTTGAACGGATTTTTAAAATCAGTATTTGGGAATAAATATAATGATTCAACATTACAGTAAAATTTGTGCCATAATTTTTGGAACATGGAACATTAACAAAATATAATAACTAATGTAAGTGAACTTAAATCAATCTTCACTAATATAATTCCATTATAATGTAAATCTAATGTCAGTTAGCTGTTCCTTTAATATAATGTGTTGTATATATTAATAAAGTGATGTTTCTGTATCTGTTAGTACCAGCTCTCTCTATTTGAATGACAGCTGCCAGTTCTTTTTTCCCCCAATACATTTATTTTTCACATTCATTTGTAAAATAAGAAAATCACTAGTTAAAACATTTGCGGTCAGTATTTTCATGTGAGGTTAAGTTGTTGCGAGCACATGGAGGTGAGCAGAGCTGGTCACAGGATAGACCTTCATCCTCAGTCAGACGCTCTCTCACGGCTGTCGTTACCTGTACTGCATTAATAGAAAGCCAGGTTACATTAGCATAGCTGGTCCAGAAATGGAAAAAACAGATGCTGCATTAATTGTGTTAATTGTTTTTAATCCATTAAACAGAAAATATTATTTGCATAAATGAATGTGTTGTTTTTGACAACCCTACTCTAAACATAAAAATCTGGAGGGGGAGATGAAATAAACAATAATAAACTCATATGAACATCGTAAATACCAAAGTGAAACAAATTTTCAGAAAAATGCTGTTTAAGCTCATAAGTGCTAGAGCAGCATGTGTGTCTGCTACTGTCTGAACACCTCAAACCCTAGATGACATAAGTGTTAAATCAACCAGATTTTACTCAACAGTGTGTGTATATTAATATGGTTCTCATATGAAAGAGGCATATGCTGACTGTCTGATATCCCACAGGCTCAGGAAGATGACCAGGATCTCGGCCAGGCCAAGTCTGCTGGGAGGCAGGAAGAGATCTTGGCCATCTGCAGGCTTCATGGCTTTCCTGGATCACCGACAGCAGAGAACCAGCTCAGAGCACTCGACACGGAGCTACAAGACCTCAGACAGCAGGGCCAGTCAGCAGAGGATGATTATGTCCAGACACTGTTCCTCTGGTTATCAAAAAAAGCTGGAAAGGTGTTTATGTTGCCTTTTTTTTTGGCCAATGAATCACACTCAAAGATTGCAAGGCATACAAAAGAGCTTAATGTTTATTGGTTTTATTATATTTCGTGACAGGTGACAACCAGCATTACGGTGCAAAACTGCCACATACTATATCAGAGTATCAAGCAGATTACTAGGGCTGGATTATTTACAAGTTACTCTATTTAAAATATAATAAGATGTGTAACTATTTCAATTATTTTATTAAAATAATGTAACTGATTACATTATTTTTCTAAATGTCTAACAAATGATTTAATCTTGAATGGTATTTCAAAAACAGTATCATAGCTATTAAACTATTTCTTGTTATGATTTTAAATTGTATTTAATGATCTCAAAGTTAAAAAAGGTGCTAGGGGCTGTGCTTTAAAATGAAATGACTATAATCTTAACTCGAGTGATGAAGGATTGTGAAAGTCTGACAGTAATCAGCGGTGAGTACTACTGTACGGTTAACCCTGTTTGGTTTACATGTTTGAAAATGATTAACAGTTGAAAATATTCACTAGAAATTTAGAAAAGTAATCAAATGTGATCAGTTACATTACTTTAATAAAGTAATTGAAATAGATACACTACTTATTACATTTTAAATAGGGTACCTTGTAATCCGTAACCTATTACCTTCCCAACACTGACGATATGATCATATGTGTTGTTTTACCATGATATAGACATTTCATTTTTTTAATATAGAATAGCAGTACATTGTGACACCCCTAGGCAGCTCATCCGGTTTTCTGATAAAACTATATTCTGACAGAAAACTTCATGCGAAATGTAATTGAGATCACAGAAACTATGGCTTCCTTTGGACGCCTGCTCACTGAATGCAGACAGCTGGGAATATAACCTACATGTGGGACATTTGCTGCAGGGGAGGAGCAAGGATGCGCTGCAACATCTTCAGACTGCGCTGGGCCTTCAGCCCTGTCAGCCAGCTATCAGGTGTGACCCATCAGACTGATGTTACAGTGATTAGGGCAGTTGCTCCAGGTTGCTACCTTTTTTCTAGAGTTAATCTAAAATATTAGGAAAGTTCTTTGCCATTAGCTTTGTTACAATGCATTATTGTATCTTCCTTTACATTTGAAGTGCTCTTTGATGTCTGTAACACTGGAAATGTTGTTTTTTATTAGTCTAATTTGTGTCTGGATGACTTTGTGTCAGGCTGTTGTTTGTGGTCATGTTTTTATGGTAGGTTTTATGCTGGTTTGGCTCTGCTGCAGCAGGAAGAGGCGACCGCGGCCAGTGAGCATGAGGCTGTGTTGCTCCTACAACAAAGCCTAGAATATGTCATGGCACAATTCTTTTTCTCAAATGATCACAAAGAGTATGTAAAAGGAGAATTCACATTTAGGGCCAGTGTTACTAACAGCTTGCGTCTTTTGGCATTAAAATAGTGCTGTCAGGATTTACTGAAGACCCGCAGTGATGAATTAGTGCTGAAAAGGCATGGGCACAGTTATTTTTGCGCCTGATCTTAATGAATATGCATTTGTAGGAGTTTCCCTTTCAGACGCAAAATTTATGGGAGGAGAATATTCAGATGAATCCCCCAATGCGATTTACGTTTGCACTCGTCAAATTACTGGTATTTGCGCCATTATATAACGCCCCAAAAAAGTATGTCTTAAACTATTTTGCTCTTGAAATGGCTGCAATTATTGTTGCTAGGAGGAGGCACCGCAGAGAACAGAGAGCGTGTGGTAGAAGGGAGAGGATTTTTTCCACACGTATTCATTTATTTGGAATGCCAGAAGAACACATTATCCAAACATATAGTTTGCCAAGCCATGTTATTTTTAATTTGCTTCAGGAAATAAAAGACGCCTTGGAACCCTCAACTAGGAATCAGGCAATACCAGCTCTATCAAAACTTCTTGCAACTTCTAGCTTCTTTTTTTTTGGCCTCCGGTTCTTTTCAAAGTACTGTGGCTTCTTTATTTCTTTATTTGCGACTGCTCTAATTTGTGCTGCGCTTGATATATTGCCGTGGTCGATATGTAAATGAGATGTTGCATCTATGTGCTTTAATTTGTGCAGTTGTCAGTAAATCACCCGCAGAAATTTCCACACCCATCGGCGCTGTTTTAGAATTGTGCTCTCGCTCTAATTTGCCCTGTTTAGTAAAACTGGCCCTTAGTCACTTTCACAGTTTTTAATCCAGATTTTTTTATTTTTCTTTGTCTTTTTTGCAGACAAAAGCAGTGGGACACTGGATATGATTGGTCTGTCATGAATGCTCAGTTTCTACGTGGTTGTCTCAGTTTGGCGGCTTTGCTTTCCAAGAACTCATCCTCTGACCAGGCCATGAGTCCAGAGCAAGTCTATCACATGTATGCTACACAGCCAAACACATTAAAAGACCTTTGCAACAGTTGAGTCTTAAAGGAATAGTTCACCCAAAAATGAACATTTGCTGAAAATGTGCTCACCCTCAGGGCATCCAAGATGTGGATGAGTTTGTTTCTTCATCAGATTTGGAGAAATGTAGCATTGCATCACTGTCTCAGCAATGGCTCCTGTGCAGTGAATGGGTGCCGTCAGAATGAGAGTCCAAACAGCTGATAAAAACATCACAATAATCCACACCATTCCAGTCCATCAGTTAACATCTGGAGAAGACAAAAGCTGTGTGTTTGTAAGAAACAACTCCATCAAGAAATTTTAACTTAAAACTGTTGCTAAAATAAAAGTTTATAATCCATAATAACGCTTGCTCCGGTGTCCAAATAAGGAGAGAAATCTGCACAGATCAAGCACCGTTTACCAGCCAAAATGGTACAAAACAGCTCTAAACAAATATGTGGCTGGATTTTGACGTGAGAGACAACAGGAGATGGACTTTTTCACTGGAGGAAGCGATATTATGGATTTTAGCTGGGAGCGAGGTTAAAAACATCTTGATGGGTTTGTATGGAATACATTTTCAGCACATTTTTATTTTGGTTAACTGTTCCAAATGTCTTCCCTTTATAATACAGGTGCATCTCAATAAATTAGAATGTCGTGAAAAAGTTCATTTTCAAAAAGTGAAACTTTCATATATTTTAGATTCATTGCATGTAAAGTAAAACATTTCAAAAGTTTTTTTTGTTTTCATTTTGATGATTAGAGCTTACAGCACATGAAAATCAAAAATCAGTATCTCAAAATATTAGAATATTTACATTTGAGTTTCAATTAATGACCATCCCTACAGTATAAATTCTGGGTATCTCTTGTTCTTTGAAACTGCAATAATGGAGAAGACTGCTGACTTGGCAATGATCCAGAAGACGATCATTGACGTCCTCCACAAAGAGGGTAAGTCACAGAGGGTCATTACTGAAAGGAGTGGCTGTTTACAGAGTGCTGTATCAAAGCATATTGAATGCAAAGTTGACTGGAAGGAAGAATTTGGGTAGGAAAAGGTGCACAAGCAACAGGGATGACTGCAAGCTTGAGAATACTGTCAAGCAAAGCTGATTCAAACACTTGTGAGAGCTTCACAAGGAGTGGACTGAAGCTGGAGTCAGTGCATCAAGAGTCACCACGCTCAGACGTCTTCAGGAAAAGGGCTACCAAGCCACTTCTGAACCAGAGATAACGTCAGAAGCATCTTACCTGGGCTAAGGAGAAAAAGAACTGGACTGTTGCTCAGTGGTCCAAAGTCCTCTTTTCAGATGAAAGCAAATTTAGCATTTCATTTGGAAATCAAGGTCCCAGAGTCTGGAGGAAGAGTGGAGAGGCACAGAATCCATGTTGCTTGAAGTCCAGTGTGAAGTTTCCACAGTCAGGGATGATTTGGGCTGCCATGTCATCTGCTGGTGTTGGTCCACTGTGTTTTCTGAATCCACAGTCAACGCAGCCACCTACCAGGAAATTTTAGAGCCCTTCATGCGTCCTTCTGCTGACCAGCTTTTTAAAGATGCTGATTTCATTTTCCAGCAGGATTTGGCACCTGCCCACACTGCCAAAGGTACCAAAAACAGGTTCAATGATCATGGTGTTACTGTGCTTGATTGGCCAGCAAACTCGCCTGACCTGAACCCCATAGAGAATCTATGGGGTATTGTCAAGAGGAAGATGAGAGACACCAGACCCAACAATGCAGATGACCTGAAGGCCGCTATCAAAGCAACCTGGGCTTCCATACCACCTCAGCAGTGCCACAAACTGATCACCTCCATGCCTCGCCGAATTGAGGCAGTAATTAAAGCAAAAGGAGCCCCTACCAAGTATTGAGTACATATACAGTAAATTAACATACTTTCCAGAAGGCCAACAATTCACAAAAAATGTTTTTTTATTGGTCTTATGAAGTATTCTAATTTGTTGAGATAGTGAATTGGTGGGTTTTTGTTAAATGTGAGCCTAAATCATCACAATTAAAAGAACCAAAGACTTAAACTACTTCAGTCTGTGTGCATTAATTTAATAGACGAGTTTCACAATTTGAGTTGAATTACTGAAATAAATGAACTTTTCCACGACATTCTAATTTATTGAGATGCACCTGTATGCAGTAATACACTGATGTAGTAAATGAGATATGTAGTTTCCTACCCTTAAAGTCAGATTAAAAGATTTAAGACATATGTTACTACAAGGAGTTCATTCTCTTTTAAACTGACTGTGATTTCATAGTATACTGAACTCTTATCTTAGGATCAGGGATTTCAGTTTGATTCTCCAACATATGGCCCCTTTAATTAATGTCTCTAAATAAAGACAACAGTTTGCATGTTCATCAGTCTGTCTGGTGTTCCCGCAGCGTCTCTGGGCTTGCGCCTCAGGGCATCAGCAGGTGTATGAATCATGGCGAGGTGCTTCAGCAGCTGGAGTGGGTGCTGCTGGATGCTCATTTTGCTCTCCTACAAGGCCTCATTCAGCAGCAAAGAGATGGCAAACAGCCCTGGATAGTGAAGAGATGTCAGGCTCTCACAGCTTTGATTCGGCTCTCATCTATCGGCCCCTGCAGGGAGCTTCTGGACATGCAGGAGAAGGTAGACTGTATGTTTATTAGGAATTGTACAATCTAATGATTCTGGTTCTTTAACTGATGTAGTAAGAATTATTTTGTATTTGTGGTGAAGAAATATATGGAAAAATTAAGTGCTACTTCATGCATCAATGGCTATAAATTATGATTGCATTTATTGCCCCTGTGCCTGTTGCCAAATATTTAGACATGAATTTAGGCACAAATGTTTCGAGGCATGAATACAATCCATCACTTGCTCCTATATTAAATTAAAATACAAATACAAAACATGTTATTATATTTTCTCATTAAATCATTTGTATAGAATACCACTCATTACAACAACATTCATAATGTCTCAAATAATCAACAAACGAAAAAATAATAAACAATACTCAATCTTTTACTACACATGGTTATATAAACAACCAGTCAGTAACTACACTGATTCGAGTCTTATGAGCATGAATACATATTGGTTTCTTCCAAGTCAGACATGGCAAAAGTAATAACGTGTAATAACCTTCGAGTCTTCGAATAATGACTCAAAGGTACTTTTCATTTGCTAAAAAAAGACAGCGTCCACTAGTCATTGGTTTGGGAATCAGACACTGGCCATGCTGTATGTCTCTGATTCACTAAAAGATTCTACACTCTTCACCTATAATTTCCCTCTGATTTTAGAGGTAAGTTATAGTTAGGCGTGGTACATGGTTAGGACTGTTTTTGGAGAGGAATGTTGTTCCAGGATCGACAGGAACAGCGTTGAGAACCACTGAGCTAGCGAATTGTAGCTTGCTGATGAAAATGGCCTGTAGCCATTATACTAGACAGTCATCATCACGTCACTACTGCAGTTCCTCCAGCACGGTTAGCTTACTGTGCCAAAAATCCAGGTCAGGAACAGCTTGTAATTGTACCGTGCAGAGCTATATTTTGGAAATGCAGCTTGAACTGTTCCTCTCCATGCATCTGTGCAATGCAGTGGTGGAAAACGCTTATGGTTTAAACCAACAACATTTTTGCTTTGCTGTGGTAAACTATTGGGTCCTGAGAGCATAAACCCTTGAATTTCAAGAGCCATCTAGAAACCAAACTCTTTAGTAAAAAAGCCTATCAATCAAAGGGTTCCAATCAAATCAAAGCTATGATTTAAACAAGATAGTCTAATGTTATAATTTGACTATATATATCATGGCACAATCAAACCTCTACAAATGATTCAAAATTCAGCGGCACAACTGGTCTTCAACGAGCCCAACAGAGCCCATGTTACACCTCTCTTTATCCCACCCATATCCGGAATGCTGATTCCCTGTCAGTTTTCAAGCGGTAGCTGAAAACTCATCTTTTTTGACACTATTTGACTTCATCTTAAATTTAAAAACAAAACAAAACTTTGTCTTTCTCTTTATTTATTCCTTCCCTTTCTAGATTGTGCTTCTTTGAACAATGCCTGAAACTTCGCTTGAAGAATGAATCGTTTTATGTATTCCCCAATTGTAAGTCACTTTGGATAAAAGCGTCTGCAAATGAATAAATGTAAATGTAAATATCAGTAAATAACAGAAGCATGGCTGCGTGCAGGTGTGTCAGATGGGAGTGCTGGTGGCGCCCCGCTGCAGTCGTGCTCTGTGTCTGCTGGGATTGGCACAGCTGGCTCAGAGCGACAGTCATGCAGCAGATGAACGAGGTCAGGTGGCGCTTACAAATGCCTGCCTCAGTTTCCAGGCCAGCATTGAGTTAGAAGGCTCCCATCAGACCGGAGAACAACCCAAGCAGCTGACCAGTAAGTACTCTCACGAATTCAGACAAAAATACAATTATGTAATTATTTACTAACCCTCATGTCAGTCCAGACCTATATTGTTGTCCATATATCCATCTATCTATCCATCCATCCTGGTATTGGGTCATGATTGCAGCAGGATAAGTAGGGATGCTCACATGTTTTTTCATCGGCAACTTCCTCCAGCTCTGCTTGGAGATCCCAAGGTGTTCCCAGGCCAGCTCCCTCTCTGTTCTTTACATCATATGGACTAATATCATTATGGTTTTATGGGGGTTTGGAGCTTGCCAAATCCACTTGGAAAGACCTTGACGGTCTCAGGATTCAGTTGGCTTTATTTGCATGGTTAAAAGGCTTTACATTGCCAAAGTATTGGTAAAATTAAAATTTAGAAGAAAGGTTTGATAAAATAATAACAATGAGAACAGTACACATTGATTTGTTTTATTTCAGTGTTATTCATGATGTTATTATGTGGTCAGTGGTCCTATTGTACTGGTTACTCTTTTATCACGACAGGATAGCCAGGTTTGTGTCTTTTTCATGGTTTGTAAAGTGAGGAAAATGTGGCAATGCTGTTAAAAAGTGATTGCACTTGATTTAGTGTGCAGTGGGGGAACAGTCTGTGTTCGTTTGGCTTGTTTGTGTTCACCGAGTCTATACGTGGTCAGGACTTTTGTTAGTTTAGGGTCAGCCACTGCACTGAGATGTTCTGCCAGTTCATAATAGAGACTTTAAGACATAGCTGCAGATGGAACAGCAACGGCAACTGAAAGTGAACTGTCTGCTGTGGTCAAAGAATGCAAAAATCCCAAAGAAGAGCAGTTAATCATTTAAAGAAAGAAAGAAAAAATAAAAGTCAATTAAAAAAGAAGGGTTGCTTTTGGCATGTGTGGGCAGGGCTAAACAGGCAGTGATGTAGAGTCGGTGGGCGGGACTAAACAGGCAGTGATGTAGAGTCAGTGGGCGGGGCTAAACAGGCAGTGATGTAGAGTCGGTGGGCGGGACTAAACTGGCAGTGATGTAGAATCGGTGGGTGGGGCTAAACAGGCAGCGATGTAGAGTCAGTGGGCGGGACTAAACAGACAGTGATGTAGAATTGGTGGGTGGGGCTAAACAGGCAGCGATGTAGAATCGGTGGGTGGGGCTAAACAGGCAGCGATGTAGAGTCAGTGGGCGGGACTAAACAGGCAGTGATGTAGAATCGGTGGGCGGGGATAAACAGGCAGCAATGTAGAGTCAATGTGTGGGACTAAACAGGCAGTGATGTAGAATTGGTGGGTGGGGCTAAACAGGCAGTGATGTAGAGTCAGTGGGCAGGGCTAAACAGGCAGTGATGTAGAATTGGTGGGTGGGGCTAAACAGGCAGTGATGTAGGATCGGTGGGCGGGGCTAAACAGGCAGTGATGTAGAAGCAGGTGTTCATCTTCTTCTGTGGAGGTGGTGCTTATACATTCCACATTCCACAAGCGATCTTCAATATATAATCTGTTTTTAGACTAATGACAAAGTTTTCAGTTCTGAAACTTACAGAATGTTTTTTATAGTACAATGACTTCTTAAATGTCAAAAGATCCAGAAGATCAAGAAGATTTCTCAGTTCATGACTCCTTTAAATTAGGGCAGACATGGTGGAAGGATCATTTAGATGCAGAAAAGGACAAAACAGTCAAGCATGAAGCTCCTGCGCCCAAACCAGCGGTTGAGTCATCTGAGGCTCCTGCAGACGGGAAGAAGCCGGCGAGAGGCAGAGGAGCTCCAGCCAGAGGCATCCTTACATCCACAGTGAAGACCTCTGCTCCTACACGAGTCAACAAAACAGCCACAGCAGCCAAACACACGCCACAAGCTACTCAGTGAGCACCGCACTGGCCAAAAAATATCTGTGAATACTGAGAAGACCAAATATTGCTTTCCTTTCACTCTTCTTTGTTCTTAACAAAGCTGTGACTACACTCACATACAGCATAGCCTCCTGTATCTTTACAACTAGTGGTTCTCTTATTCACAAATGCTCAAATGTCTCCTTGTAAGTCTGGGCAGAAGCACAGCCCTCTTCAAGAGAAACCAATGACTTCAGCAGGTTTGCTCAGACTCAACTTAAATGCTAAAAACATGGCACCTGTATTGTTTCCTATATTCTGAATTCATGCTATGACTATCGATATTCTTCTCAGTGGAGGTTGGCAAGCAGGACAATGACAGTACAGACTTAACGGCTCTGAAAGAGAAGTCCTTTGTGCCGCGGCTAGGCTTAGCCAGGGCTCTGGTGTGAACCGCAGACTCACAGAAACAGGCGTGTCATTTTTACCTGGAGGTCATTGACATGGCTCCGGAAGTGAGAGTCTTGATTAGCATGTGATGACACTCATTTCCCATCACATTAGTGTATTTCACTACTATTGCATGTATTTTAGGTGCATGAAGCATACATTGAGCTAGCCAATGTGCTGTTGAAGGACGATCCTCTGGGTGCCGTGGATGTTTACAGTAGATTCCCGCTCAAGCCTGTCTGTGAACAAACCTTTAACGATGCTTTCATAACAGGAGAGATTGTGCATATTCTGATGAAACATGAACTGTATGAGCATCCTCAGCTACTGCCCAACCTGATCACGCATGGAAAAGTCATGGGACTCGGTAAGATCTGCTCTTACTTCAGCTATCTATCCATTTATGTATGAAATTAATACAAACTCAAATCTTTGAGAAATCTTTGAAAACATCAACTTTTTGCTTCAAACTGAGTAATGTTAGTACTGAAATGAAAACTTTTTGCTTTTGTATTAAAAGGATGCCTTGACAAATATATTGAAGCACTTGAAGGGAAGTTCATGACCAGTCTTCTGAGGAGAGTTTACGCTGGAATTCATGAAATCAGTGGAAGATGAGGAGCTGCAAGACTTCAGATTCAAGTGTTGGATATGATCTCTTTAGTTTGGGAATGTTCTTCATGTGCCTTATTTAAATCCACTCTGAGCATTAAACAGATGCTTTGGACAAAACCCATTCTGGCATTGTCTGGCATATAGTTTTAGTCTGTGTGAACCGATATTCATCAAGAAAAAAAAAGTAAGGTGGGACGACAGGGAATTGATTGGATCTTGAGAGGTGGGCATTACAGAAAGAGAGGAGGCAGTGTGACATCAGCCTGAAAAATGTCATTTAAGAGGCTGAGCAAATTATTACAACTTGATGAAAAACTGCAAAGACAAAAATGTACATTTTTAATTAGATTCTTTTTGTTGTAAAATAACTTCACTATGGTGTTACAGGCCTTCACATCGTGCATAAGAACACCGGCTAATATCACAAAAAATTATTGTTTTCTTAAAAAAAACACAAAAAAAAACAGAAACTCAAATACAATTGCACATATGAACCTAAGATATAAATGTGGCATGTAAACAGTCATCAGATATTCCAATCTGTTTGGGAATAACAGTAGAGATGTTAACTGAGGTTCAGTCAGACTGTGCTGAGTTTGGTCACAATGAGGACTCGTACAGACTGGTCAAATGAAGAGCAAACACAGAGGCCCTGTTTATCCGGGCTCCAGTCGAGACTGGAAATGGGCTGTGTGGACAGAGTGACGTTCTGCAGGAGATTCACAGAGCCAGCGACGCCTATGTCTACATTGTCAGCACCCTTTTTAGTCCTCTGGGCTGGATACTCACTGTGACAACAGACCAACAATCATCAATCAAAAAGGGCACAGTAAGAATAATAACGAAGCGCTCTTCAGATGTTAAAAATATTATCTTAAAGAAATCACTTACTATTTCCACAGATGCAGATTACCGGCTCCTCCGGCTGTCATGAAGATATCGCGGTTTTGAGGCAAATGCTTCACTTGCCATATTGTAGACTTGTGAGCCTGAAATACAGAAAACAAATGTTGAACACTCACACAGAACATCTTTTTCCATTCCATGTATGACAGTTGCACTCGCATCTTTTGCGTGTTAAGTTAAAAGAATTTAAACTTTTACACGCAGTGCTGCTCGTCAACGTCAGTTCCAAAACAGTGGACCAATCAGAAGACCCTGGAGGCGGGCCGAGTGTTGGCAGCTTTTGTTTAACTTTTTTAATAGTAAATGTGCAAAACAAAGATTTCATCTGCAAAAGCATTGTATAGGTATCTTAAAAGTGTCCCTCGTGACTCATGCGCTACAATCCAAGTAGTCTAGACAGAAATGTAAGTCATTGTTCAGTGACCTTACAGGTTTAAAATAATTGTTATCATATATTGGTTAGAAACCTTATAGCTATCATATGGCTGCAGAAGAACTAATATAGCGCACAAATCTTATACTTTTATGCTGCTTTTCCATCACGTTTTGAAGCTTGACATCTTCAGTCCTCAATTATTGTAACTGCATGAAGGCAGATGAAATTGTCATTGTCATTCTTCACATAAATAAATCAAAACCAAACATTTATATACTATTCCCTTCCATTAATGATACCATTCTGTTTAAGCTTACCTTTTCAGACACTGAAGCGAAGCCCTTGGTGGGGTGCTGGGTCCTCATGTCAAACACATGAAACTTGCCCTCTAAAGATGTTGCCACTAGTTTGTTCATGTTGATGTCTTTTCTGTCAAATTCAACAGAGCACACCTGCCAAAGACAAAAATAAATAAATGGACAGAAGTTTTTATCCGTTCCACTGCATCTACTCCAAACTAGATTGCTCCCACTATAACGAAGCGGCTCTCTACAGCGGACGCCTCCGCTGCCTTCACTTAGTGGAAACCCTGTTTCTATTCCCGACGTGCTGCTCAGCCACTTTACAATCCCTGGCCATCTGAAATTTAAATCACATCAAAGCCAGTTTGTACATTTATGCTCTTCTACTTTAAACCATCCTTTATTTTTAACTCTATTTATACACAGGCAATGTTTGAATGCATTTCAGATGAGAGAGAATGACTAAATGATTTTGATCAGGTGCTATTTTGATGCTGCTGTAGCTGAAGTGTACTTGAGCTTTGTGGTTAGTGAACACTCACCGTCTACACAGGCAGCACTGATTAGCTGTCCGGAGGAGTTTGATAATGTACGCTGAAATAGTTTTGTGGAAGCAACATGCAGAAATCAAAGCTAGGGTTGTAACGATGCACCCAGAGCCGGTTGAAAATCAATCAAAATACGTGATGGTTCAAGTCGGTTGAGATGTTAAATGAAGTTGGTGGTGGGGGTTTTCATATGAACGTATCTCTGAGGGGAACTGGGTGTCTTCAGAAAGGTTTACATGGTATTGTTTTCATCTTGCCTCTATATAATGCAGTGTTTAATGGCAGTGCTGCTTTGTTTACAGCAGTAACCAAGGAAACGCATTATCGCTGCTGTTCCATAAGCGCCACCTGCTGTCAGAGAGTGACTCTGCGTCTCATTCAGCCCGTCTGCTGTTTCAGGTGTTTTTATGTAGTATAGTTTCTAGTGCTGTCAATCGATAAAAAAAAAAAGTAATTAATCGCACATTATTTCGGTGCTTCAGGACAGTTTAGAAAACCACTGCATTTCAGAGACATGTTCTTAAATGTGACTCATATATATAACAAATACTTACATGCATGCACAGTTTTAAGGCAGCTTTAATTGCCTTTTTGGCAACGTCATGACTTACCTGACGACATAACTATGAAACTGCATGCTCGTAGTTTCTTTCCTGCTTTGATATGAAATGATACAGGCCCGTATAAACTGCGTTAAATATTTTTAATGCGTTAAATTGAAAAAAATGATCACCTGCATTAACGCGCTAGTTTTGACAGCACTAACAGTTTCACAAAGCTAAAGTCAGACCATTCTGTTTTTGCTTTAAATTTAAAAATTATACATTGAATTGATATCTAATCGAAATCAAAACTGCTCATGCTGTATGTCTGCAGCATCTTTGTGTGGCTCGTGAGTAAAATGCAGTGGTTGCCTCTCATTTATATGCAGAAACTTCTTTGATTTATTTATTTCTTTGATTTGAGATTTGTTTTCAAATTTGAATTTAGTTTTGTTATTTGACATATTTCAATTTCACAAAGAAATGTGCAGCATTTTGTCTGAGAATTATTAAAAAAGACACCTGTTCATTTATAATTTGTGTTGAATCTCATTTGATTAAAAAATGGTTAGAAAATCGCATCGTAATCGTAAAATAAGTATCGTCAATCGTATAGCTTCGCGAGTCCAGTGAATCGTGACATCCCTAATCAAAGCACAGCCAAGTTAAAAAAGTCTTACCCACTTACCCCGTTTTTGATGTTTGTCTCCCATCGTAAAGACATATTTCTGAGATCAAATAACTTGATGTCCCCATTGTCGTAGCCAGCACACACACAGCGGTCCTGGTCATTGAAAGCGTGACCTGGAGATAAAACAAACCCAGACAGACAGATTTTGTTTGAAACGACATTCTTCGATTTCCCCTGAAGTATATCAGGGACTTACACTACTGAACAGATTTCAGCGTGAGTTAATGAGCAGGGTTCTGCTCCTTTCGACTGTCCAGTTATTTGTGACTGATTTTTTTCAAATCATGATTACAGAGACTGCACTCACAAAGGGCATTAAATACAGATGTTTTAGAGTTGTATTATTTTCAATGATGTCTCCAGGCCCTGAAATGACCATTTTAAAATACAGTAGGGCTTTTCACACTTGACATATTTAACCCTGGGTCAGTCCCTCCAGGGTCATCTCGCTTCATGTTTCACACTGCTCACAGTTAACAATTCATCCCGTGTACTCATAAGCTGATGTTTTGCATGACCATAAGAACTCAGATTAAGAGTAAAACATCAAAATAACCTTTATTCCCATGTTTTAATGGGACACTTACAACATGAGTCACAAAAACACCCACCGAAGGCAACGGTCCAGCAGTCTCTCTTGGTTTCTCCCTCCATCGGCTCCATGTTCACCACAGGCGTGTCTTTCTGCCTGGAGTCCCACACTTTGACTGTGCCTGTTAATAAAACCACACACACGTTATTATCAAATTATCATTATCAGATGAGAACAAAGAAAACTTGAACTGAGCTGGATGATGACATTACTATCTCCTGCTTCTAGCTGAAATGAATTTGTTTCATAATAAATGAACTTTTCACAGTTGTTGAACTGAACTCATTCAACACTGAACTAACTGGAGCTGATCGACAACACTAATGTCTTTCCTCAGCTGCTTTGAAGCTACCTGTACTGCATAAAGCACCAGAGAAAGACATGAATAATAATAAAACATTTTCAGTGTCAATTCCTAGTCAAACAAAGTACATTGTCCATGTCTGTCTGATCAAATGTGGTCCTGTGATTTGCAAAGTAAGTCTAGTCACCATCTCGGCTCCCAGTGACGATCTCAGGGGCCCCGTCGCCGATGCCCAGTCCCCCCACTCCATCAATGCTGTTGATGATCTCCTTGTGTGCTTTCACCGAGTACACCGGGCTCTCCGGCACCTCCAGATTCCTGCAAAGCAAGGTTTGATCTCAGATCGCACATCGCTGCAGCCGTCTCAGCCTGAAACACGGACAAAAAACACTAAACAACCAAACGTTATCCTACCAAACATTCAGACTGCCGTCAAAATCTCCCGTGGCCAGATGCCTCTGCTGGAGAGACGTGGCTCCAAACGTCCCGCACTTGATCGGCTTGGCTTTTTCTATCTAGAATAAAGGACAAAAAATAAAGCAGATTCATATATAAATGCACACACATTACATTTGCATTTAGTCATTTAGCAGACGCTTTTATTCAAAGCAGCTTACAAAGGAGGACAACAGAAGCAATCAATACCAGCAAAAATATGCAAGTGCTATGACAAGTCTCGGTCATGTATATATTTAAGAAAAATATGTTTATATGTGACCCTGGAGCACAAAAGCATTCTTAAGTAGCACAGGTATATTTGTAGCAATAGCCAACGATACATTGTATGGGTCAAAATTATCCATTTTTAGTTTATGCCAAACATTATTAGGATATTATTAAGTAAGGAGATCATGTTCTGTGGAGATATTTTGTAAATTTCCTACCGTAAATATATCAAAACTTCATTTTTGATTAGTAATATGCATTGCTAAGAACTTCATTTGGACAACTTTAAAGGCGATTTGCTCAGTATTTTGATTTTTTTGCACCCTCAGATTCCAGATTTTCAAATAGCTGTATCTCAGACAAATATTGTCCTATCCTAACAAACCAGACATCAATGGAAAGCTGACTCAGCTTTCAGATGATATATAAATCTCAATTTCGAAAAATTGACCCTTATGATTGTTTTTGTGGTCCAGGCAGGGTCACATGTGTGTATGTATTTATATACACATAATAAATATACACAGTACGCACACACATACAGGTGCTGGTCATATAATTAGAATATCATCAAAAAGTTGATTTATTTCACTAATTCCATTCAAAAAGTGAAACTTGTATAATGTATACATTCATTCCACACAGACTGATATATTTCAAGTGTTTATTTCTTTTAATTTTGATGATTATAACTGACAACTAATGAAAACCCCAAATTCAGTATCTCAGAAAATTAGAATATTGTGAAAAGGGTCAATATTGAAGACACCTGGTGCCACACTCTAATCAGCTAATTAACTCAAAACACCTGCAAAGGCCTTTAAATGGTCTCTCAGTCTAGTTCTGTAGGCTACACAATCATGGGGAAGACTGCTGACTTGACAAAGTTGTCAAAAGAGCGACCATTGACACCTTGCACAAGGAGGGCAAGACACAAAAGGTCATTGCAAAAGAGGCTGGCTGTTCACAGAGCTCTGTGTCCAAGCACATTAATAGAGAGGCGAAGGGAAGGAAAAGATGTGGTAGAAAAAAGTGTACAAGCAATAGGGATAACCGCACCCTGGAGAGGATTGTGAAACAAAACCCATTCAAAAATGTGGGGGAGATTCACAAAGAGTGGACTGCAGCTGGAGTCAGTGCTTCAAGAACCACTACGCACAGATGTATGCAAGACATGGGTTTCAGCTGTCGCATTCCTTGTGTCAAGCCACTCTTGAACAACAGACAGCGTCAGAAGCGTCTCGCCTGGACTGCTGCTGAGTGGTCCAAAGTTATGTTCTCTGATGAAAGTAAATTTTGCATTTCCTTTGGAAATCAGGGTCCCAGAGTCTGGAGGAAGAGAGGAGAGGCACAGAATCCACGTTGTTTGAGGTCCAGTGTAAAGTTTCCACAGTCAGTGATGGTTTGGGGTGCCATGTCATCTGCTGGTGTTGGTCCACTGTGTTTTCTGAGGTCCAAGGTCAACACAGCCGTATACCAGGAAGTTTTAGAGCACTTCATGCTTCCTGCTGCTGACCAACTTTATGGAGATGCAGATTTCATTTTTCCAACAGGACTCTGGCACCTGCACGGTGGTGCCAAAGCTACCAGTACCTGGTTTAAGGACCATGGTATCCCTGTTCTTAATTGGCCAGCAAACTCGCCTGACCTTAATCCCATAGAAAATCTATGGGGTATTGTGGAAGAAGGAAGATGCTGATATGCCAGACCCAACAATGCAGAAGAGCTGAAGGCCACTATCAGAGCAACCTGGGCTCTCATAACACCTGAGCAGTGCCACAGACTGATCGACTCCATGCCACGCCGCATTGCTGCAGTAATTCAGGCAAAAGGAGCCCCAACTAAGTATTGAGTGCTGTACATGCTCATACTTTTCATGTTCATACTTTTCAGTTGGCCAAGATTTCTAAAAATCCTTTCTTTGTATTGGTCTTAAGTAATATTCTAATTTTCTGAGATACTGAATTTGGGGTTTTCATTAGTTGACAGTTATAATCATCAGACTTAAAAGAAATAAACACTTGAAATATATCAGTCTGTGTGGAATGAATGTATACATTATACAAGTTTCACTTTTTGAATGGAATTAGTGAAATAAATCAACTTTTTGATGATATTCTAATTATATGACCAGCACCTGTATACTATGTAAAATAAAACTTTTATTTTGCATGCGATTAATCGTTTGACAGCAATTTTTATAAAACAAGCGATACTACAACTGCTAAAAAAATGATAATACTAATAAAAAAAAAAACAAAATAAAAAAGTTATTTGCTGTCAAATATAGCCCCCAAGCCAGACAAAAGTATGAACTGATCAGTTAAACTAAGTTTAAGACATTTTATTTTGTGTCTCTGAACGGGTTCTTAATAATTACATTAAAGGCTAACTATTTCAAAAATCGTTTTTATCATATATTTTATGAGCCAGAATGATGCCCGTGTAAACAAACCGCTTCGCCGTTGCCATGACAACCAGGCGTTCGGAGTTTTCTAGAAAGCGGCTAAAGCTAATCAATCTTCACACGTTTGCGGTCCAGCTAAATAAACCAGACCTCTTTGACGAGCTGCAGCTCTCCTTGCTGGATCTCATAGATCTGCAGGACTCCGGTTCCTCTGGCGAAGTTTCCCATGCAAACAAACTTGGCGCTGCAGGGAATCCATCTGCTGTCAAACACAGTGTAGTTCAGACTCTTCTGGATGTGCGCGATGATCTGCGGCTTCTCGAGCGCTGCTGACATGCTGCTTTAACCTTCAATTAAACTGCAGAAACCTGTCCCTGTAAGCAGGTGAGATTTCAGTATTGCTGCTCGAACAGTGCGCTCGTGTGTTTCCTATTGCGAAAAGGACCCTCCTACAACACATAGCTGGCCTACTCTTAGCCTGAGCAAAATCAACTGCAAATCTTCACCGTGCGGAAAGACTATAATAATGCTTTATTTAATATATTTTTTAGAAGATTAATAAATTTAAAATCATTTTGGCAGCTAACGTGAAAACGTGATTCATTTAATAAGCGGTAGCATTTGGCGCTAGTCGGGCAGCAATAAGGTCCTTTCTGTAACATGGCGGAAGCCACATGGTCGTGGTAAACATCTCTGCTGAATTGTAATATTTAAAATCCCTTTTGACGATGGAGTCGGTATCAAACACGCCAGCGGAGGCGAGCGCTGCTGCGGTGGACCGCGACGGAGACGCAGACGCGTTTGAGAAAGTCAAATCGAAGAGGAGTCATAAACGCAAGCGGGACGCGGCGGAGGCGGACATGCAGACGGAGGAGACGCTAGCGGCCAAGAGACCGCAGTTCCCCGCCTTATCAGGAGACCAGCTCACGGTAAACTGCTCGTGACTAGCCCTCTGTGGACAGCTGAGTAGGATATTAAACGATGGGAACCGGAAAACACTTACTGAAGCAATAAGCCCCGTGAAGCCGTGGTTTACAGTGAATTTATAACAGCTAAGGGGCGTTGTTAGGTACGACGCGAAGCGGAGTGTAAATTCACTGTTTTATAAATTGCTTTTATAAAACAGCTATTCCATATATGTAGTAGCAAGGTTTCACAAAATAAAACAAAGCAAATAAAATGTAATGATATTAATAAAAACATTATTCTTTCGCCAAAAAATGTAGCTCCTCAGAAACGGTAGCAACAAAGTGGTTGCCGAGCAACACACAGACGTAAACAAACGGTGTTTGTTTGTTTGTAGAGTAATTTACAACAGCTTCGAACACAGCTCAGCCAATCAGAATCAAGGACCGGAACTATCCGTTTTAGAAATGTTTTATGTTTACCTGCATGTCATGTGACCATTAACCGACGTCAGAGAGCAGTGAAAATGAAATTTAATTATTAAAATATTTATTTTAAAATCAGGGGTACTTCAAGTAAGTATATTATGCGAAAGAGGTTCAGCTGACAAAAATGCCTGTGTTAATAAAGTGAATTTGTGCATTTTAATGTGTTTGAAAAGCAAAAGCCTTACAAAGACATCATAATGTGAATGTCCACAAAACTGAAGACTTTCTGAATGTATGTAAGCGGTAGGCCATTCAAAAGATGAAAAAGAGGAATTAGGGAGAATCAATCAATTATGAATAATTTATTGCTACTGTGTAAATAATATATAATCATGTAATCAATAAAAAAGTAACTGTAGTCTGATTACGAGTATTTGAAAATGTAATTTTGTCTAAAGACAAGTACTTAATTATTGGAATCTGATTCTGTAATCCAGATTACATGTAGTCAGTTCTCAAGTCAAAAACTCACCCTTTAACCCCTGTAATGCGTTCAAAACCCGAATACCATCATTTCAGAGAAGCATTGCATTATAAAACAGTCATAACTTAACATTTGCAACTAAAGACACAAAGTACGTGGAAAAAAAAGTGCAGTGTTGTATGTTACCGTGTTATTGGCATGTTTTTACTGCATTTATTCTTTTTTGATTAATTAAAAAAATGCAGGATTCTTTGAAATTTAAATTTGGACATGAACCACATCAAAAACTGTCTGCCTATCTAATATATTGTTGTATGAAATTTATTAGAACATATAATTATCAGTATTAACCCATCATGATTGCTCAAAAATAGTCCAAATTTATGAAACCTACGTATTTATTTCTAACAAAAAAACATAACAAAAACCACCTAAATTTGATACAAAATACATTTTAAATGGCTATATCTCTATAAAAAATAATTGCAATAGAAACTTAATAGAAAAAAACGAGCTTTTTGAGGGTCTTAAAACACTTGCAAAGTTTCATTCCCTCATTAAAAATGATGGCGTTTTTCGAAATGTTTATGTATCTCTTCCAGGTCAAAATGAGCCGAATGTGTTCTGATGGTTAAATCGAAGCCCACACCGAGTGTCTCTCTGTTCTTGTTTTTCCGTCTGATGTTTACTGTGCTTTAATGAAGGCAGCGGAGCTCAGAAATGAACCTGCTGGTGTTTGTTTCAGGGCGGCTCAGCTGAGATGCGGAAGGTGCCTGTTCCTCCTCACCGTTACACTCCTCTGAAGGAAAACTGGTTGAAGATTTTCACCCCCATCGTAGAACATCTGCAGCTCCAAGTGCGGTTCAACCTCAAAACCAGGAATGTAGAGATTAAAGTGAGTCTTGGCTATTGTTATCAGCTTATGCAATTAGAGGGAATTTATCATCTCAAGTCATGTCAGATTATTTCTAGCAAACGATGTGCTGTTGTTTTGCAGACGTGCAGAGAAACGGCAGACATCGGCGCTCTGACCAGAGCTGCTGACTTTGTGAAGGCGTTTGTTTTAGGATTTCAGGTGCAGGTGAGATGATTTCTGTTCAGTAGAGCTGGGTGATATGTTGAGTATTCATAATCAAACTGATTTTTTATGTGCGTATGTACATTTTGTCAGAAGATCCTGTCATAGCACATGGTTTCAAAACGCTTGCGAGCATGAAAGGATTCAGAGAGAGATCTCAGAAATGATTTCTGTGATGCACAGCTGAATTTTCAGCATCATTACTCCAGTCTTCAGTGTCACATGATCTTCAGAAATCATTCTAATATGCTGATTTGCTGCTCGAGAAACATTTCTGATTATTATCAATGTTGAAAGCAGTTGTGCTGCCCAATATTTTTGTGGAAACTGATACATTTTATTTTTCAGGATTCACAGATGAATACAAAGTCCAAAAGAACAGCATTATTGGAAATAGAAGAGTTTTGTAACATTATAAATGTCTTTACTGGCACTTTTGATCATTTTAATGTTGTTGATGAATAAAAGTATTCCCAAAAAAAAAAAAAAAAAAAATCCCAAACGTTTATTAATTAGTGGGCATAAATGTAAAGACATATAGTGACTGTCATTAAAAGCTGAAAAATATTCCTTTTTTTTTGGTATATCACCCAGCCCTTTCTTTCAGTAGTTTACTATTATTAAATGGTCGTATTATTGATTGTGCAGTAATGTTATCACGTGTCACTGCACAGGATGCTCTCGCTCTGATCAGATTAGATGAGCTGTTTCTGGAAACATTTGATGTCACAGACGGTGAGTCTTTAACCTCAGCCACTTCAGAAAAGTGAGTTTTGTCCAGTTGCTGATTTTTCTGTGTTTGCAGTTAAACCTCTGAAAGGAGATCACTTATCCAGAGCCATCGGCAGGATAGCAGGGAAAGGAGGAAAAACCAAGTTCACCATTGAGAACGTGACAAAAACCAGGATTGTGCTCGCAGACACGTGAGTGGAAAACTCTCTTCAGTCTTTTTTTGATGAATTTCATCAATTCCAACTAGAAATGTAAAATGTCTTAGTGTTTAATTTGGGCTGGGATATGCCGGTGAATATTCACAGTGTATTTGTTTATTTCAAGGTATGAAATACATTGCGATATTTTAATGCACTTTTTATTTGGCCATACATTTTCAGAAAGTGTCATTACATTTCAATTTTTCTTCAAATAAAATTCAACCAAGCCATAAGTTATGTTTTTTGTTATATATAGTGAGCACACTGTATGTGCACAATGCAGAGCTGATTCTTTTCGTTTTGATTTATTTTCTATACAGGAGGGTTCATATTTTGGGATCTTTCCAGAATATCAAAATGGCACGAACAGCAATATGCAACCTCATTCTCGGTTAGTGAAAATGCAACTTCTAATTTATGCAACTGAATGAAAAAAATAATCAAAATAAGAGGAAATATTTCTGCTTTATGCAACTTTTACAGGAAGTCCTCCATCAAAGGTGTACGGCAACATTCGGGCGGTGGCGAGCCGCGCAGCCGAGAGATTTTAACAGATGCAGAAACACAGCTCGTGGACTGATGCAGAAATGATGATTTACATTATTAGCGCCATATTGGGCTGAATGTGTGTATGAATGATACGGTGACTGATGTGACTCCACAAGCAGATAATAAACACATCATGAATGGAAATCAGACACGTGTGGATCCAATAAGTCAAGTTTTACATGTTTATTGTTCCATACAGTAGAAAGTAGTCCATATATCCTATAGTAGTTGATTTGATGCAGCATGCAGAATAGACAGCCCGTAAATGACGAGCTTCACGTGCCTTCATGCGTCCGAGACACGCTTTCGTTCACCAGAAGCTGCAGACAAACCCATTTTTTTAAAGCAGGACTAATTTGTCAGACCTGTATTTACAAAACAAATGGACAAATGATGCCAGCCGAATCTGAAAAGAACAGACATCGGTTTGATTCTAATTTGGCAACTTATGTAATGCATTTCATGGTTCTTTTGATATTGGATATAAATTTCACAGCTTGAGTGTAAACCATTGGAACAAATGAAACCAAACATGCAGAAAGAAACTAGTCAAAGCACAGCAGAAGCCTCATGTGTGGCATTATTACTGATGTATAATATCGATATGCTGAGATCAGAGATGAATTTGGTAACGCTGCTCCTGTCATGCATGTAAACATTCAGTTTCTGATTTGAAGCTCTAGTCTTGTTAAAACGATTATACCCAAACGTTTCGCTGCTTTATGTGTTGATCAGCTGTGGATGCCATACATACGTTTATCAAAGCGCACAGATCTCCTGCTGCTGTTACAAAAGATGGACCTGAAAATAATCCACGTGTTAGACACACGGCGCTCACAAAACACTTGGGATGCTTCAGCCACACTAGATGAACAATCAAAGCAAGTGTCTTTCCACTGAAAGAACGAACATCTGAACAAATGCAGGTTTGTTAGGGTTTTAGCGGTTTCAAAAGTGAAAGCTTTGGTTGTTAAATGTTCGTTATAATTCATCGAGCAAGATTATTTTATAAAAGAGATCCAGCAGCATCTTCTTACAGATGAGACTCGCTTTGACATTCAGACAGTGATTGTGACTTCAGTGTCCGAACAGATTTTGTGATCGCCGTGTGCCGGTCCACCTGCGATTGTCATTTAGATGGAGATATTTGTGTTAGTGAAGTAAAGCAGATCAGTTTTGTCTTGGTAACTTTCTACTGGACTGTCTCAATGCTTCAGACCTAACCATATAAACATTATATCACGATTGATACAAAAAGAGTTATTGACCATGGTTAAATGCTAGAATGATAGAAACATCACAAAGCGTAGCAGAAGAAAGCCAACAATGCATCATGCGGTCGAACAAGCTTCTGCACAGGATGGTGGTGAGCGCTTTGTTCTGCATGTTCTGCTTGGCACGTCATACCTACGTATACGTATTATATCATACTTCAAATTTAAAAAAAGACAAAACAAAATAAATATTTTAAAAAAGAAGCATTAAAAAAAACCTAAATAAATACAGACAAGCCAATGCTCTTTCCTCTTGAACTGAGATGCTCTTTCGGTGTCCATAAGCCCATAGAGTGCTACACCAGGTTATCGAGCAGACCGGAGTTCGGTGACACTTACACGCAAGGCTTCTATTTGACAAAAGTGGCTTAAATACTTCCATTGAAACACACAGAGAGCATTTGCTGGATATCTTGAGCAGGTCGTCAGAGATGGAGAGGAAAGCGGGTCGGCCGGAGATGGACTCGCTCACACGTCCACCACCATCTTCTTGTGTATATCAAGACCTCCGACGACCTGAAGACGGAGACAAGAAATGCATGAAGACATTTACCTGCGAAAATCTCTGCTTAGAATAAAACAGCTTTTATTAGGCTACCCATGTGACTAGAGTCATCTCATGTGAATTGACATGATTTTAATCAGGGAAAAAATACTCACCGCCCCTGTCAAAATAATAATAGATTAATTTTCAAACTAGATAAAGTTTGTCAAGACAAACCTTAGGTTGGCTTGAGAAAGCCTAGCCTGAAAGTTTAAAGCAGTTGTAAAAGCCTGAAGTTTGAACATTTAGATAGATTCGATAGATGTTGATAACGTTTCTAGCATGATTAACATGTTTTTAGCATGATTAACCTGTTACTAGCATGTTGCCAGCATGATTAGCAAGTGACTAGCATGTTGATAGCATGATTAGCAAGTGAATAGCATGTTGCTAGCATGACTAACAAGTCATGTCGTTAGCATTTTTCTAGCATGATTAGCACATTACTAGCATTTTGCTAGCATGATTAGCAAATGACTAGCATGATGTTAACATGTTTCTAACATGATTAGCAAGTTACTAACATGTCGCTAGCATGATTAGCAAGTGACTAGCATGTTTCTAGCATGATTAGCAAGTTACTAACATGTCACTTGCATGTTTCTAACATGATTAGCAAGTAACTATCATGTTTCTAGCATGATTAGCATGTTGCTAGCATGATTAGCAAGTTACTAGCATGTTTCTAGCATGATTAGCAAGTGACTAGCATGATTAGCAAGTTACTAACATGTCGCTTGCATGTTTCTAACATGATTAGCAAGTAACTATCATGTTTCTAGCATGATTAGCATGTTGCTAGCATGATTAGCAAGTTACTAGCATGTTTCTAGCATGATTAGCAAGTTACTAGCATGATTAGCAAGTGACTAGCAGGTTGCTAGCATGATTAGCAAGTGACTAGCATGTTTCTAGCATGATTACCATGTTGCTAGCATGATTTGCATGCTGTTAGTATGTTTCTAGCATGTCACTAGGATAGATAGATAGATAGATAGATAGATTAGAAATATTAGATGAGTTTGAATGAGTTTGAATGGGTTAGAAATAGTACATAGGATGGAAGCTTGATTGAGTCTCAAAGGATTCTGGGAGTTTAAGTTTGAATTTTGACAGTTGGAGTTTGAATAGTCTTGGCTCATTTGAACATTCTGTCAATGTAAGTCTATGTCTAAATAAATAAAATAATAAGAATGATTATATATATACACAAATTTTTTTGGAATCATTAAGATTTTTTAATGTTTTTGAAAGAAGTCTCTTCTGCTCACCAAGGCAGTAAAACAGTAATATTGTGAAATATTATTACAATTTAAAATAGCTGTTTTCTATGTGAAAATATGTTCAATTGTAACTGATCTGCAGCAGTATTTTCAGCATCATTACTCCAGTCTTCAGTGTCACATGATCTTCAGAAATCAATCTAATATGCTGAGTTGCTGCTCAAGAAACATTTCTGATTATTAGCAATGATGAAATCAGTTGTGCTGCACAATATTTTTTGTAGAAACTGTGATGCATTTTATTTTTCAGGACTGACAGCTGAATAAAAAGTTCAAAGAACAGAATTTATTTGAAATAGAAACTTTTGTGACATTATAAATGTCTTTACTGGCACCTTGATCATTACACATACTTGTCTTTGATGAATAAAAAGTTCCCAAAAAAAGTAATCCCAAACTTTTACAAATTAGTGTACAAATATTTTCAAGAGGAGAAAAAAAATGCTTCTTTAGTGAATCAGCATCTATAATATAATTTGAAGTTATTTAAAAAAGCTGTTCATATATATATATATATATATATATATATATAAATCTCTAATGTTTAGTTTAAATTGTCTTACAGCACAGAATTCCTCGAAAGATATTCTCCCGTCGCCGTCCTTGTCTGCGTTGATGATGGTCTTGTCCACGATCTGCTGCAGCTGAGTGTCCTTCAGATTGTTGCCCACCATCATCTTCAGCACCTGGAACAGCTCTCCGTTGGAAATGTAGCCGTCCTTGTCCATGTCATAGATCCTAAAAGCGACTGGATCCAGAAGAAACAGCAAATTATGATTAAGAGTCCAGTGTTGTCTGATGTGAGATCGGAGGTGAAGTGTGTTGTACTCACAGCGCAGTTTCTGCTCCTTATCACCCTTCACACTGAACTGAGAGACGCCCTCGATGAACTCTGAACCACACACAAAAACAGCTGATCATTAACCCATAACTCAACAAACACACACTTTACGTTACATTTTTAGCAATGTCAAGTTAAGACACCTTTACTTATTATAGTGCTTTTAACAATACAGATTGTGTCAAAGCTGCTTTACAAATAGAGCAAATAATCTGTGCAAGTCAACATTATTGCTGGAAATTAATGTTGTTGTTTGTCATTATTTTATTTTATTTTCAGGTTTAGCTCTAGTTAAAAGTTAACCTAAATTAAAATGAGAAATGACAACTAGCTGAAATATAAAGTTTGGTAACACTACTTAAAGCCTTTATGTATAATGCATTATAATTGTTCATAATGTGCGCTGTAATACATTATGGCCCAGTTTCACAGACGGGGCTTAGACTAAGCCAGGATTAGGCCATTGTTCAATTAGGAAATTTAAGTAATTTTTATTAAGATGCCTTAGAAAAAAAACATTACTGGTGTGCATCTCGAGACAAAACAAAGGCACTAATATATTTTAAGATCAGTCAGTGCAACTTTCTTTCAGTTAAAACAGCTCATACTTACACTTTAGTCTGGGACTAGGCTTAAGCCTTGTCTGTGAAACCGGGGGATTATCTTGTTGTAAATAATTACAACCAAATTTATAATGCATAATGTAACAATGAATTGATAAGTGTTATAATGTATTAACTGTGGTTACAATTATTCATGATTATTCAATGCATTTTAAGATGCCTTACAAGGCATAATTAATGTATTATAACTACATTTATAATGCATTATACATAAAGGCTTCAAATAAAGTATAACCCAAAGGGTTTTTTTTCCCCCTAATTTTCAGTTAAAATTTGTTTTATTTCTTCTTTAACGGGAGATCTCCAGCGAGTGTGTTCGAAGGCCAGATCTTTGGCTTCTTCCCATGTGATGTTAAAGCCCAAAGATTACTTCACTTTTTACGTGTACGCAAGAGACAGTGTGCAGTGCGTGTGACGTGAATTTCGTCATCAGAATTGTACGTGCACAACCCGATTTTTGTGTGCACAGGTGTGCATCGAATTTGTTTTGCAGTAATCAGTTGTTCCACAAGGTGGCAGCACTGGCCCAGGCCGCTGTTTCAGAGTAGAAAACTCAACTAATGAGATGGAACAACAAAAATAAAATAGTGGAGACTGCAAAAACAACAGACGGCTGCACTGACAAGTGCTGGTGAGCGAGAGGGTGTGAGACAGCTCAGCTTTGGTTCAAAAGAGTTCAAAAATATTTGTTATCGGTCATAAATTGTCGGAGATTTTAACATTCACGTTGATAATACAAATGATGCGTTAGGACTTTACTGACCTAATAAACTCTTTTGGAGTCAAGCAAAACGTCACCGGGCCCACTCATCGTTTTAATCATACGCTAGATTTAATTATATCGCATGGAATTGATCTTACTGATATAGATATCGTACCTCAAAGTGATGATATTACTGATCATTTCCTTGTATCGTGCATGCTGCGTATTACTGATACTAACTATATG
>JAFVLL020017889.1:18302-48218 GCA_021397915.2 Tor tambroides | reverse complement strand
AATTTATACTGTAGGGATGGTCATTAATTGAAACTCAAATGTAAATATTCTAATATTTTGAGATACTGATTTTTGACTTTCATGAGCTGTAAGCGTTAATCATCGAAATTAAAACAAAAAAACTTTTGAAATGTTTTACTTTACATGAAATGAATGTAAAATATATGAAAGTTTCACTTTTTGAAATAACTTACAAGAAAAAATGAACTTTTTCACGACATTCTAATTTATTGAGATGCACCTGTAGTGTTCCTCATGACAAAATCCAGTGCCACCTTGAATAAGTCTCTTTTGTGAAGAAGTCAGTGTGGCCTGTACCTGTCCTGACCCAGCAGCTGGAATTGTTATACAAGGACTGGAAGACAGCTATGAAATTCTTTGACAAGATATATATTTATAAGATATTCCATAAGGATTCAACCTAAAGCCTGGAATCGACTGAGAAGCTGAATGGTGAAGACACCCACAATATTTCAGTGTTTAAGCTTCTCAATTGCAAATGGTCAGACGGCTTCAAATCTTCCTTCAGGGTGCCGCCCCCAATTTCAGTCGATGTATTTTCTCTTGTCGTTTCTGTAGGAAATTTGGTTTTTACGGGGACGGGTTGCTCGCCTGACGCCCAACCCACATCCTTTGTACAGGCAATGCGAAAGGGACAAATAATCCTTTTTTTAATGGTTTTAATTTTAGATAACTATAATCACCCTTCTGAAAATATATAGAGATCTTTTAATCAAGACAGAATCAGTGTGAGAGAATGTGAATGTTCTTGGCAAACAACACAAAGGGCTTCTTTTCAGGATATGATGCAACAGGTCTGAGCTACTTTAAGCTCATTTGTTGAAGCATTTCACAGCTGCAAGCTTGAGTTTGAGTTCATGCACACATGATGTGTGTTTGCATCCAGTGAAAACATTCAATAAAGACAAATTCTTAGATTCAATATGCAATGCATTAAAATCATTGTCATCACACATGAATTTCACTATACTCATCAACGCGTGTAGGCCCCATTTCACCTAACAATCAAAAATGACAATACAAAACAAAAATGGAGCCTATTTTAAGAAACATTCAAATTGAGTCTGTTTGCATCATAGCATGACATTTCATGACAATGTAAAATAAAAAAAAATTCCCAATGCTTATTTTAATTCAAAAACTCATTCCCTATACAAAAAATAAATACAAATAATTATTACATTTAATGTGTCATGGCATTATTTGTCATACTGCCTTTATGCTGGTTTAGATTAAATATAAATTGAAGCCATTTTTACTGTATTAATGAGAATCACCTTTAACAATGCAGTCAATCATGTAAAACAGATCAAATGTGCTTACTTGTCATGAAAATTGTCACAATGCAAATAAAAAAAAAAAATCATAGTCCTAAAATAAGCTTCATTTGCTGTTATAGAATAATGGTGATTCTGCGGTGATTCACATGTTTTCATGAGATGCATTTAATGTACGATTTCCACTCTCAAATAAACAATGCATTTGGTTTCTTGTGCAGTCAAATGATTTCTCCCATGCCTCACCTTTGAAATCCACCTCTCCATTGCCGTCCGTGTCGAATATCTCGATGACTCTCTGCACCAGGGGATTCTGCTGCAACTCAGGCAGAGACATGAACTCATCCACGCTGAGGGATCCTGAGTTATCTAGGTCGAGTTTCTTAAACCTCTTCCCCAGCCTTTTAATCTCATCAGCATCGACTGGCGTGGACCGAGACAAAACGCCAGACACACACAATAAACACAGAAATGGACACATTAGCAAACACTCCAGCACAGGTTACAAACGCTCACCCGTCTGTCTGAGCAGCAGATCCACCCAACCCTGCCGCTATCTGAGCTTCAGCCAGACAGCGCTACAGATACCATCAAACGCTGGCAGGTGAATGAAGCGAGACACACTCACATCCAGTGACGGGATCCTTGGCTGCCGCTGGCTTCACACGGGTCGCTACACACAGAGGTTTGCCCATCGCGCTGTACCGAAGAGCCATGCGGATCCCACCTTACTAACTAATACCACTGCTAAGCTTTCAATATCAATCTCACTCACTAGCTGTAAGCTCATTCAGATTCAATCACATGACCCTTCAGTCGGCCTCCACAACTCTGAGCAGTTCAGCTGAAGCTAGCACTCTTCACACCGCAAAACATATCTGCATTTTCATACACTGCTGGTCAAAAGTTCGGAATAATTACTAGATTTATTGCTTTTAAAACAAGTCACCCAAGGCATTTATTTAATAAGAAATACTGTAAATATTATTACAATTTAAAACAGGTGTTTTCTGTGTGAATAGATTGAAAAATATAATTTATTGCTGTGATCAAAGCTGAATTTCCACGAGTCTGCAGAAATCATTCTAATATGCTGATTTGCTGCTGATTATTATCAGTATTTTTGTGGAAACTGCGATATACTAGCATTTAAAAATACTTTCATTCAGCAAAAAGCTCAAGAACACAAACTGATCATAAGCAACAGTAAAATGTTTAATAATTTATTCATTGATAATAATCAGAAATGTTTCTCGAGCAGCAAATCAGCATATTAGAATGATTTCTGAAGATCATGTGACACTGAAGACTGGAGTAATGATGCTGAAAATACAGCTGCAGATCACAGAAATAAATTACAGTTTAACAGATATTCACATAGAAAACAGCTATTTTAAATTGCAATAATATTTCACAATATTGCTGGTTTTTTTATACTGTATTTTGGATCAAATAAATGCCTTTTCGAGCAAGACTTCTTTCAAAACCATACAAAAAACTTGCTGTCCTCAAACTTTTGATTGGTAGCGTAGATGCCAGGTACACCCAAGATATTATGTCCAGTTCGAAGTCTTGTGCACATATGGCCTTTTTAATCTGATTGCTGTTATTTGAGCGCTGATTGGATCACCGCTGATGGATGTTAATATCAGGTGTGAAATCTCAACACCTGTTGAGTTAATCTAGTTTAACAGACTTGTGTTGCCAGGCAACTACAGGTGTGTGGATCATGAAGAACATGATATCTGTTCACCTGTGCCGCTGTCACAGAGACCTAAAACAACGGTGCTAATAACACTAATAAGTGCACACCCACTAACTCGGATCAGTGGCGATGATGAATCATCAGCATTAGCTCAATTGTAATTAACGCAATTACAACTGCTGAGGTGACTGCAAGGGCTCTGTTAAAAGCGTGACATTCGCAGGAGGTCAAACTATCGACCGATTAAGTACAATGACCTTCACTGAGTGAGTGATGTGAGAGAGCACATTCAGCTGTACACATGTACTGTATGCAAAACTAATGACGGGGGAAAAATCCCACAAGGCATTAATATTAAAAATGTTAGAAACCAACACAACTGTCTTCATCAGGACTAGACTATGGAAGCCTGTTTCCGCCACTGCATAAAAAAAATAAAACGTTAATTGCAACTTTTTATCTCACAATTTGGACTTTTTTTGCAATTCCCAGTTTACATCTTTTTTTTTCCAGAATTGCGAGTTATAAAGTCAGAATTGCGTGATATAAACCTGCAATTGTGGAAATTGCAATTCTGACTTTTTTCTCGCAATTGCAAGTTCGTATCTCGCAGTTCTGACTTTTTTCCCCCTCACAATTCTGACTTCTTTTCTCAGAATTGTAAGATAAAAATTTGCAATTGTGAGTTATGAAGTCTGATTCTGAGGGGGAAAAAAGAGAGACTATTTTCTAGCAATTGCAAGTTTTTTTTTCTCAGAACTGTGACTTTATTTCTCTGAACAGTGAGTTTATATCACACAATTGTGAGGACAAAAAGTCAGAATTGAGAGATAAACAGTCGCAATTACCTTGTTTTATTTTTTTTTATTAAGTGGTGGAAACTGACTTCCATACAAGACCACCGGTGTGACAGAAGCCAATAAAACTCACTCGTTCATCCACCAAATTAAACAAATCAAGCACTCACAAGTAGCAGTAGTATTCATGGTCTCGTCAATTTTTATCAATAATTAAGCATTTATAATTACATTTTTTCCCCAGATGATTAGTTTGCTCCATAAAATGAATAAATAAAATGAAAAACAACTAAATTAATGAAGCTTCTCATGAGTATTAGAAAGCTTTGCTTTGCCTAAAGGTGATATTTCATACTCGAGCTTCAATAATAACTGGGTTTCATCATGTGCAGACTTCAGATGGACGTATAAATAAAGTCTGAACGCTGGAATGTGCTGCTCACTGAGCTTCTCCTCATGTTCGACAGCTTGTTTCAGATCCATCAACATTACTCTCCTCGGCCAAAGCCTGACATCACCCTATTAATGACTGCTGGCCAAGACCCGAGGAGCTCTTATTTTTAGCCGTGAGCTCATAAGAAGCCCCCAAAAGTGCCCTGAGGGAAACCCCCAGCAACACGGGACTCCAGCACACAGGCCGGGTTTATTTTGAGCGCTCACAGACAGTTTGGGATGCTTACGGCCTCTGCCACATGCTAGTATGACACACATTACTCCACATACGCTCCTGTAAGTAGGTCGATTGCATGAGCAAGCTGCCAGCTGTCAAAAATGAATTCTAAACTATCAGACGAGTATAAAGAGATTACTTGAAGATGATGCATTTCTGTGAACACTAAGCTTACTACAGCAGACTTTCTTCTAGTCCTGTTGGTTTCTTTGTGTACGAATCAATCGAAAATTGCCCATGGTAAAATTTTAGCTTAAAATCAAAAATGTGATAAAAAGCGTAGCACCAAACACCAAAAACTATGCAGGTGTGTGGATCCTAACCAAATGCAAAACATGAAAGAGAAGAAAACAGGCAGAAGGTCATGTAGATTCAGTGACCACTGATGCTACAAAAAAAAAAAAAGAAAAAAAAAAAAAAAAAGAAGGGTCGCACTTTTGCACTTTTTTGTGGCCTCAATGGACTAAATCTACATGAGCTTATGCTTATATTTTTGTACCTCCAAAAAAATAAAAATAAATAAAAATTATATAATTACATTTTTCCCCCCACAATTCTGACTTGTGTTCCTCACAGTTCTGACTTCCTCACAATTATGACATTTTTTCTCAGAATTGAAACTTTATTTCTCAGAATAGCGAGTTACATATATATATATTTCTTTCTTTTGTTTTACGGTGAATTGGACACGTGTTTCACGCAGAAGCTCTGCAGATGGACAGACCCATAAGCAGACGTGTGTTTGTTGATGTAGTGAACAGCTGTCCTGTGTGTGTGTGTGTGTGTGTGTGTGTGTGTGTGAGAGAGAGAGAGCTGCATATATGCCAGATCGCTGAAGTTGCCAAAGATGTTGCAGGTCAAGCTCACGCACATTTACCTGGTGTCATGACACACACACACACACACACACACACACACACGTTTGTTTCTGTGAATTGTGGGGACTTTCCATAGACTTCTATTACTTTTATACTGACCAAACGATATTTTCAATCCCCTAACCCTAAACCTACCCCTTGCAGAAAACCTGTTTGCATTATTACACTTTCAGATAAACATCATTTACTATTTTTTATATTTTTTTCCCTCATGGGGACCGCAGGCCGGTCCCCACAATGTCAAAACTTTCAGGTTTTACTATCCTTGTGGGGACAATAAGAACACACACACACACACACACACACACTAACCTGTGTGTGCAGTTACCCAAGCTGCGGTGTGTGTAGCACATTACTCAGAGTCGCTGTCCCTCCAGAGCTCCTCACACGATGTGGTAAAGCGAGGTAAGACTGAGAGCGTGTGCTGATGTCGGGTCAAGCCCCACGGGCGCCAGATCCTCACAGCTCATTAACAGCTGCGCTGGAGCTCATGTGCACAGAGCTGCTGATTCCCAACTATGGCTCTTAGTGTCTCATTCCTTTCTCTGTTCCCCTGATCTGCTGCCTGAATGCTGTGTGTCATTTGCATGAGTTATCTTTAATATGGCACATCAATGGTTAGATTTGACAAAGACTGACTAACACTGGAGCGTGTCAAACTGGCCCACTGCAGACACTCCTGATCTTTTGCTTAGTTTTGCATGCGTTAAACATTCGCACACATCAGAGGGATGTTTCAGAGCTAAAAATAAGCCTCAGCATCTCTGGAGACGAGCTTTACTTCATCATATTTAGCTTGATTCTTATCTCTTTCACGACTAGCAATTCAGGTGAGAGTGATCACGCTTCAGTCACCATCTAGGTTTGATCAGCATTTCAGAAAATGAAAGTTTTGTATGCAAATGAGCTAGAAATGTAAAGATACTTACAATGCGAGCACATTTCCAGGGGGTAACTTGCCTCATTTCCCTACAAAAGAAGAAACATGAGCAACATGAACATGCAGATTTCATGAACTTTTCTACACACGACCTCTCTCAGACGTTAGATTAGTCTGAAAGAGAGCAATATGAAAAAGCTTCATATTTTAGGGATCAAAAACTCTCTAATTTGAGAGACATTCAAAGTCAGTAAACAATTAGGAGGATTACAGATTAGACCACAAAACCTAGGGCTGGGCGATAAATCGATTTTATCGATTAACTCGAATGTGTAGTTAATGTCGACTTGTTTGAATGAAAATCGTTTTTTCTAAAAAAAAATAAATAAATTTAAAAAAAAAGACGTGTACTACGGAACTCCTTAAAGGGAATAAATACGAGATGGGAGATACATATATATTTCAATACTTTCTCTCGCAGTTTTATCACTAGGTAATCATACATTGAAACTGCTTTTGAATGCACGATGGCTTTTTAGTTTCACTTTCGAGATTTTACAAGATTAGATGTTTGTCATGGTGCTCAGGATCTGCAAATCATTTGTCATCGTCCTCAGTCATCTCTCCTTACTCTGTTTATGTGGTAAGTGAAATTGTATGTACTGTAATGCAGTGTTTCCCATACATTGGTTTATTTGTGGCGGCCTGCCACAATATCAAAACTGACCGCCACAAATAGATTTTTTTTTCAAAAAGTTTTGACTTCATTGAATAAAGGGGCACTGCACGTTTCAAAATCAAAACACGGTGCGGGTGTCTTTATATCACTGCATTTCTGAAGGAAACCGACTGTCTTCAGAAAATTTTGGATGTAATTTTCATTTCATCTTGCATGTAATGTCTGATAAAGCAGCGTTTGTGAGCGGAGCTCTGCTTTGTGTACAGCGTTACCGGGGAAACCGCTATTTCTCCGCGCTCTAAAAGGTGAAGAGACGACAGCAACTCTGAATCAGATCACTCATTTGTAATGTAGCAACACTGGACTTCTGAAAACTGCTTTTAAACAATATGTAATGTGAAAATCACTTAAAAAATTAAATAGGGATGCACAGTATTATTGAAACGTTATCAGAATCGGCCGATAATGACTTGAAATGCAAATATCGGCATCGGCCCGATATGAAAAATTATGCCGATATGCCTTGTCGCTAAAACAAATAACTCATATGTGCTCGGAGTGTGCTGTTAGCGACAGAATCATATCAGCAGTGATTAAAGTGAAAGTCGTGACGTATTGTCAAGTATGGTGACCCATACTTGAAATTGGTGCTCTGCGTTTAACCCATCCAAGTGCACACACACAGTAGTGAATAGTGAACAAATGCACACACACACCCGGAGCAGTGGGCAGCCATTGCTCCAGCACCCGGGGAGCAATTAGGGGTTCGGTGCCTTGCTCAAGGGCACCTCAGTCATGGTATCAAAGGTGGAGAGACTGCTGTTCATTCACAATCCCCACCTTCAATTCCTGCCGGTGCGAGAATCAAACCGGCGACCTTCAGGTTACAAGCCCGATTCTCTAACCATTAGGCCACGACTTCCCCATTAAAGTCACAAAATCACAAGTCTGTTTTGATTAAAAGGTCAGAAGCTATAGCTTTCATGAATAAAAACTAACATGCCACTTGTAAATCAAATACTTTTATATTTGTACAGATTTATTCATTAATGTGTAATATCTAATTTAAAATACTTTGTTTATAATCTCTACACAGGAGAGACTTGGTGTTGTTTCCAAACAAAAAGAAATATATTGGTATTGGCATCGGCTATCAGCCAAAAAATATCAGCATATTGGTTATCGGCAAATATCCAATATCAGACATCCCTAAAATTAAATGTAGTATCTGAAGCAGTTTAGAATTATGCTGAGCTCTAATATATCTTTATATATGTCTAAAAAAAAAATCATTCTAAAAATACAATTATTTTTTTGGTGATGTAAAATTATTTTTTTAAAGCACATTACAATAACAAAGACAAAAAAAGAGACAAATTAGCCTACCCATGATGCCCTGCCAACCTGACCCCATTTAGATTATTTTGAAACTTGTTTCATTATTTCAAAATATAGGAAACAAGCATGTATCCTACATATGGACGTTTCTCTGTTTTTAAACAATACTCTCGTGCAGACCCCGTGATGGATGACAGACACACTGATACAAAGCAAACGCTGCCGCTCTGTTCTAGAAGATGAAATACTAAATGGCTCCACTCTCTGTATCTCCATCTGCTTTGATTTATTATTTATAAAGTCCCATTCAGTTCAAGGGCTCAAAGGCCCATATTCTGTAGCTGTCACAGCAGAGAGAGCTTATTCATTCTCTGTAATAAATGAACTGCATACAGATAGTCTGCCACCAGGAGCAACTTTGCTTAGTTTGAAACTAGGGATGTTCATTTTGGTTATTTTTCCTAACCGACGCTCGTTAATCGATTATTAACCGTTAACCGACAAGATTATTTTAAATTAGAACTGAATTAAATTAGAAAGAATAAGTGTCTGTGACCCGTTAAACATACTAACATTTGTTTTCCGGGGATTAATTTTATTTATTATGTAAAATTTACAAAAAGCAGCAAACAACAGAACATGAGGATTCAAACATGGTCATCATAGCTATCACATCACGCACCTGCAGCGCTTCTGCGAGCGCAGAAAAACACAATAAAGCTATATATTATAATGAATAAATAGGCCGATACAAGAAACATATTTTCACTTAAATAATAATTTAAGAAAACTGTGCAACAAGTAGCCTATGCAGAGTTTCGGTTCATTTTTGTGCTGCGCGAAAGGAAACCAGAGGGCAGAAAGCAGCATCCTAATTTTTTTAGGCTTATTTTACAAAAGCGCAAAGATTTGTTTTTATTGTGAATGTACACAAATAAAAGCAAACCTTTTACAATTCCGATTATCTTCATGACTAATAGGAGTAGTTGCTTCCACTGTTAGAAGGGGGGGGGGGGGATCAAGTGATTGCGCCAGCGCAGTTAAGCATTCTACCTTGACAATGCAGCCTGTTCATTATCATTATAAAAAACAATCAGTCAAACATATGGGAGGAAAAACACACTGCTCAGTTTAAATACGTAGTAAAATCTGTGCCGTTAAGCGTTTTCACCGTACCGCCATGAAGTTATGCAAAACATTTTGTTTTACGTGGATATTGGAATGCCAGTGAAGTAGGCCTACATCAAAGGTAAATAATATTTTGGCATTCAAATACATCGCGAATACGGAAACATTTTATTCTGTGTCGAACGAGAGACCCAACATTGGTTTCAGTTTTGTTTTAGCCTAAATTAATTTGTTTTGGTTTGCCATTTATATAGCTAGCCTATAGCTTCTTACATTTTTAATTCTTGTTCTTTTCTAAATAGCCTACTGTTAATCGAAAGGATTTGTTGTGGAGTGAGGAGAACTAAAATAGCCTAGCTACAGTGTTTATTATAATGTTTGTAATTTGCGTTGGCCTATTTCAGAATGTAATAATAAAATGCGACTTATGTTTTTTGTTTTCTCTCTCTCTCTAAAAAAAACGTATTATTTTTTTTTACACGCGTAGCTTATTTTAACCATGCAGCAAACCTTTTAAAAATATTTTGATAAATTACTGAAAAAAATTAATAAACCGTTTAACTGATTGTATTAAAGGGGTCCTATTATGCTCTTTTACAAAGTCTTGATTTTGTTTTGGGGGTGTACTAGAACATACTCTCATGCTTGGTGGTTCGAAAATCGCATTATTTTTCATATAATTTACATTATTACGATACCTTTCTCCCCAGCCTGACACAAACGGCTCGATTAGTTCCGGGTTTGATGAAGGCCCGCCTTCCGAAAAACGAAATGTGTTGTGATTGGTTAGCTGTCCCAGTGCGTTGTGATTACGAACACGCTTAGATGCATGCTTGCATGCCAGTCTCCACTTCCCTTGCTGAACAGTGCAAGTTTGTCAATATTGCCATATCAATTCAGACCCCGAGAATATTGAACAAGAGGATCACGCAGAACCTTTGCACGCACGGATATTGCAAGACAACAGCTTAAAATAACTGCATTTCAACAACAGCTTAAAAAGAACTGCATTGACTATGTACATACAGGCAGCCGGTGGCATCGCAGAGTCATCTCCCATTAAACAGGACCACTTAAGCGGAGGGTCTTGTATCACACTGATGGTTTACTGAGCAATTACAGGTCACTGTACATTATCCCTATTGCTAACGGTTACTTTTGCCATATGGCAGCACCTCGACATGAATATGGAATTGAAACATTTTGCTGGTATATTTGTTTTAAATTAACATTTCTATCCTTCCGAACGACATAGTACCACGACTAACATTCAAACGACAGACGTTGAAGTAAGACAATTTATGGGTTTGATCATACAAGCAGAAGGTATATATGTATATATATATATTGTCCAGTGTTTGTCACAAGATGGCTTCGCTCGGTAATCTTTTTGTTGGCGCTGGAGGATTTTAAAATTACGCGCAGTGCACTGCTATGCGCATATTTGGAGCGGTTATTTGAAAAAAGAACGTAACCTGCAAATGTCTCACAATCGGAATTGAATCAGAACTGAAGCATCTTAGAGAGCCGCAGCCATGCCAGATGGGCAACCGTGTATGTATTATGTTTATTGTTCTTTAATTATAACATTATAACATGAATTGCCAGTGAAACTGTTATACAGTTGAATTGGCTTATACCATAGTCCTGCCAGATTACACTATTTGTACGTTGTTCTCTCTCCAGCGAGCGCTGTTGGAGCTGGAGAGCTTGAGGTTTCCTCGTAACGCCAGACAAGCAGAGCTCCGCACAAACGCTGCTTTATCAGACATTACATGCAAGATGAAATGAAAGTTACATCCAACATTTTCTGAAAACAGTCGGTTTCCATCAGAAATACAGTAATATAACAACACCCGCACCGGGTTTTGATTTTGAAACGTGCAGTGCTCAACCAAGCCTTCTCCCCACCTGCCAACCATTCAAATTTCCATAGGCGGGATTTACAATTTGTGATGTCATAAATTGGGGAAAACAACTTTGTAGTCCAAACGAGCCGTTCGCTGTAGTTCTCGAAAAGGGATTTTTTAAAAACGAAATATCTCCCTTTGGAGTGGACTTTGAGATTTGTAACTTTGTAGATCGTTTTATGCCCAAACATACACACTACACACTGACTAAGATTCAGAAAGTGAAAAAGCATAATAGGACCCCTTTAATCGGTCAACATTCTTATCGGTCGGTTAACGGTTAAGCGGTTAAAATGAACATCCCTATTTGAAACATTTAAAGTCTGGATTCTTTGTGTGTTTTGACTAAACGGCAGCTGTTTGCACATTAGCTTCGCTCACAGTGAATGTGTGATGTGTCGGTGTATCTGGGCCTGGTGTTGTGCAGCAGCAGCGTGGGCTCTGTGAACAAATCATGTGATCAGCAGCGAGAGCTGAAGCCTACAAAGAGACGCCACACATCTGCCACTGGAGACCCCGAGTGACGCCGCTGCTGTTAGAAAACGCTACGGTTGGCGCAGAACTCACGCTGGACTGCAGTCATGAGCAGCTTCAGTGATGAGAACGTTCTCTGCTTGCTTTCTCTATATTATATATTCTCAGTTGAAATAACTGTTTTGATTTTTATGCTACTGAAATAACCAATGTAAAGTCTTGATTTCTAATGCATACAAATCTGGGTGAGATGCACAGGCAAAGCTCCTCAGCATTAGGCTGCCTTGCCTATGAATAGATTTGTTTGTTCTCCCAAAGCAGAAAGGCTTCAATGATTCAGAACGTGTGTTAGAGAGAGTTTCTACTGAAATGAGGCAGGCGGTGTGAATGCTGTGCATACAGGTCAGGGCACCACTGCTATTAGGCCTGCAAATGTCTTGGGTTGTTCTCATTCTGCTCATGGCTTCTGGACAGAAAGCAATCTTGTGTGAAGTGGCCTGGCTCAGTTTCAGTTCAGGCGATACAGACGGTAAACTGTACACACTCTTTTTACTGAAAGGAATAGTTCATTCAGAAAGTTACTTTTGCTGCATGTTTGCAAGAAATAAATCCATCATTAAGATGTTTTCCGGTCCTCTGTTCATACGGTTTTCTTTAGTGAAAAAGTAACCTGGTCTGAATCAGGAGAGAAATCTACACAGATCAAACACCGGCTACGAGCCAAAACAGCATTTTGGTCTTGGATGGCCTGAGGATGACTTTTAAGACTTAAGAAAATCCTCATGACAGACTCAGGACACAGTCAGTGCCATTTCCAATGGGTGGAAAGAGCTTGATCCAGGAGGGAGATCACTCCAAACCACTCTGTCCCAGTCTGTGTGACACGCAGGGTTTCATGCTTTGGCTTCTTTTGGATCAATTTTAATTAGTGAATATATAAATATATACAAACAGGTCAATTTAATTCATGTTACTGGTCTTACCACGAATAATTCATCCATGCACAGTTATTTTGTCATTTAAGTGCATAGCATTTAATCATGATGTTAAATATTATTTATTTATTTTTGCATCAGACTCATTTTAACTGCACAGCAAACAAACAAACAAAAAATGTTGCATTACATTATGAGAATATAAGGAATTGCAAAAAGAGAATTTTTGGCAACTTGTCAAAAGAAAATGCAGTTACATTTCTTGAATGTGGGGTGAGATTTGATATGATTTGATATTTTTGCATAAATGTTCAGGCTTAATTCAAATTCATAGTCTTTCTACAATGACAGAAAATGTATTAATCACAGTGCAATTATACTGATTCTTCAGGACTCTTTATGGTTTCGTCTTGCAGCTGTCTTGCACCCTCAGAGATGAAACATCACAAAGCTATGAAACCGACTGTGAAAAGCAGATGCAGTATATGCAAATGCCGAGCCACAGTAAAATGGCATCTGAAGTGTTTTTGAAGAGTGGGACTGGGTTATTAATATCAGATCCCCTGAGTCCAAAATAAACTTGAATTAGAGCAATGATTATTCACAGCGGACCTTACTATCCGTGAGTAGATAAGAGAAAATGAAGCCTTGCAGCTCAAAAAAGAGAGAAGAGACAGGAAAAGATGGCGTTTTAAATGAAATCCTGAATCATTAGTGGGCTCGTCTGAGATGTAAATGAACTCTTTAGTGGGCTGAACATTGTCTGGAAGACCTAAGAGGCAAACACTCAGCGCAGTTCATAAATAATGCATTCGCCATTCAGAGTCAATTAGACCGCACAAAGCATGCAGCAGCAGTGAACACACACCCCGCTCCCTGCAAAGCAAACATAAACGCTGAAACATCTTCAATAATAAATAAAGAGAGTGACAAATGTTTCATGGCTGGGGATGCTGCTTATAGCTGGTCATAATCATAACTGTCGGTCTTTGATGTCCATTTTGCCCATGCCAATTACATTTAATATGGTTTGAGGCCAAAGAAGTGGTTTGTGATGGAGACGGTGGAGTTAGACATATAAAATACACAGGAAACGTCTCCAACACACACACCTCAAACACACACATCAATCTATCCACAGCATTGCTATCCATTCCTGATCATTCACAAAACAAATTATATCCTCCGATAAACATGGGTTCTGTGAGATTCTCAATGGTTTATAAGGTTTGCATTAGACTCTATCCTTATATGTGACCCTGGACCACAAAACCAGTCATAAGGGTCAATTTTTCCAAAATTGAGATCTATGCATCATCTGAAAGCTGAATAAATAATCTTTCCATTGATGTATGGTTTGTTAGGATAGGACAATAGTTGGCCGAGATACAACTACTTGAAAATCTGGAATCTGAGGGTGAAAAAAAATCTAAATATTGAGAAAATCAGCTTTAAAGTTGTTCAAATGAAGTTCTTAGCAATGCATATTACTAATCAAAAATTAAGTTTTAATATATTTATGGTTGAAAATTTACAAAATATCTTCATGGAATATGATCTTTACTTAATATCCTAATGATTTTTGGCATAAAAGAAAAATTGATTATTTTGACCCATACAGTGTATTTTTGGCTATTGCTACAAATATACCCCAGCGACTTAAGACTGCTTTTGTGCTCCAGGCTCACATATAGGAAAATATTAAAAATAGACTCTTCTCTATATAAGAATATATTCTGATATCCACGTAACTCTGCCTGTCTGGATGGTAGTAATAACTTAAAATATCAGCCCTAAAACTAAAGATTATTATTTTCTACTAACGCATGAGTAATAAAGGGGAGAGAACTGATATGATCGTTCTTCATTCTCCTTCATGATGCCCACAAAAAATGACTAATGCTCACAAACAGCTGTACACTGCCTGAGAGCAGGCCTCCGCTTGACTAATGTTCATGTGTGTGTGTGTGTGTGTGATACCTGGAGAAAGCCAGCCGCTAGCATTCCTATTGATCTCAACTCCACGCAGGAACAATGCTAACTTTACATGTCAGACAGGCGGCTCTTCCTGTCTAGGTGGGCGGTTCTCCACAGAATAGACTGCAGTATGTACCAGACCTTACATGACGTCCAGTGAAAACTCTAGAAAACCTTGACCCCTCAGGCATACTAATAATAAATCTTGAGTGCCTGAAGTAAATCTAGGGCTCTGTGATTTCCATGATGAAGAAAACATCAGAATTATATGGCATTATGGAATCCAGTCATAGCAATAGAAGTTCCTGTATAAGATGTAATGTTAGATTAATCCCATTGTGATATAGAATAGCGTTTCAATGTAAAGTCGTGGTCAGTCGTGGCCTAATGGTTAGAGAGTCGGGCTTGTAACCTGAAGGTCACCGGTTTGATTCTCGCACCGGCAGGAATTGAAGGTGGGGATCGTGAATGAACAGCACTCTCACCACCTTCAATACCATGACTGAGGTGCCCTTGAGCAAGGCACCGAACCCCTAATTGCTCCCTGGGTGTGTTCACGGTGTGTGTGTGCGCGCGCATTTGTTCACTGCTGTGTGTGTGCACTTGGATGGGTTAAATGCAGAGCACCAATTTCGAGTATGGGTCACCATACTTGACAATACGTCACGACTTTCACTTTCACTAAAGTGCAAAAAAGATTCTATGAAGGTTATTATTTAAATACATTTCAAAACATTAGTATAATTGTTGCTGTTTTTGATTTTATTTCACTACATCCAGTTTTGATAGTAAATTTAAAATTAAATCATAAATTTAAAAAAATTAAAAACAGAATTTCTGTGGGGGAAAAAAAATATTGGTCCCTACTATTGCACGTAAGTAAATGAATGAATGAATAAATAAATGTTTAAAGATTTATGAATTCGGCATGTTTTTTTGATTATTAAAATTTCATTAAACCATTAAATTAAAATGGAAACAGAATTTGAGAAAAACATGATCGAATTTGGGAAAAAATACAACTGATTTCACAGGGTCCTAAAAATATGTTAATCTTTTAATAAACCATTGTTGAATCATTTAAGTTTCATGATTTCAATTAATTGGACATGCTTTTTGAATACTAAAAAAAAAAAAAACATTAAATAATGGGGAGAAAAAATAAATCTCTGTAAATCTCAGAGTATATCTCATATATATGCAGAGTGCCTTGCAAAGGTGTACCCGACACATTGACTTGCAGATCCTAATGAACATATCAAGAGCGCTGCATGACACTATTCTGTGAGGAAAGGCCATAAAAAGCCATTACTGCAGATATGATGTTTGCCCAGGGCTGTAGCAGCTAAAATACTGAAAGAAGCAGTTCTCCAGCTGCAATATCATCACTAGAAACTGAGACAGAGCCTAGATTTTTAAGCCAACTATGGTGGTGGCAGCATCTCATGATGCTGTGCTCTGAAGGTTCATCTTTAAAGGTTTCTACACTACTAGGGTCCCCAAAGTTTTCAAAAATATGTCAGAGCCATAGCCTACATATATCATTTCTATAGGCATACGAAAACAGTATTTGTAATATAGTTAACGAAAGAATTAGTCAAGGGTCTGGAGCATTTTGTAAGGCACTAAATAAGCAGCACCACATCAGTCTTCATATAGACTGATATTTAGTTTTCATTTGCAGCATGTCACAACACAAGCTCAGTGTTTCATGGTTGCAGTTTGACCTCGAGTTGACAGTATGGCCGCTGTCAGTCTGTCACAAGACTCTTCCAGAAAAAGACATCGACTACGGTGCACACTTTTATTAAAATGCCGAAGCCCTAAGGACCTGGAACAGAACGTGGCAGGGAGACCCAGTTTTTGTTCCAGTTAACTTTAATGAAAACAATCAGCGAGAAGCTTACTGTTTTCTAAGGCAGGCTATGGGTGAGGCTTCTAGAACGGCATCTTCTTGTTGACTTGCACTGAAATCTGTAAGGCGTCACGTTAACAACCAAGTGTAATGAGTTTCTGGTGTATGACCAGAATTTCACTAATTAATTTTTAGTGTAACAGACATTTACAACATTGGTGATGATGGCACAGCTGGACAATACTGTGGATCTTTACAGTATCCATACTCCATGAATGTTGTAATCATTCAGTATCATGGTATTTCCATCGAATACCATGATTGTATCATGTTTTTTGTAATTTGGGCATGAAGCACTTCAGTACCAGCCTGTAGGCTGCAGGCTACATTGTATGGATAAGTGTGTAATTCAAAGAATAACTATAAAAAATGGATTATCGGTGAAATAATAAAAACAACCTCAATACGAGCCTTATGGCATCCAGTTCTCTTATTTATCAAACTGTTGATACAATAAGAGAAATGGAAATGCCTGCTTCTTGTAATGACTGACTAATGTCATACTTAATAGCTCTGGCTTTAACTTTAAATGCCAAACAGCATCACAGATGCATTCAGCGCTGGCTTACTCAGGTAAGCGTTCATTTTGCAACCACTTTGCATGAAATAGACTAAGAATAGATACTCAACCTGGCAGACGCACAATAGGGAACCCGTAAATCTTCATGTTATGACAGCTTAGCCAAACGTTGAATGTGTTGCCTGGTGTTTGCAGGATGCATTAGAAACTACGATATGTGGCATTTGTTTACAGTGCCGCAAATGCGTTGTGTTGCTTACCATTTTGCTGCCTGCGCGACGGAATTCCCTCTCGGAAATGAACAGAAGTAGATGACAGCACAGAAATAAGAGGACAATTCTGGACAGGTCTTGTTGTTTTGTGAAGAAAAGGCTGGTTTTGACACAACAGCGGCGTAACCTATTTTCCGTCTGTTTCCGTGGGCTTCACTGCAGCAGAGACGCGAGGAAGAGCCGCAGGGCGGGGCGGGAGGGAGGAGCGGAGGAGACTCGCTGCTATTGGACGAGACGCAAAAGGGGCGGGGCGGAGAGGCGCTGATGGGCGGTCCTTCGGCACACTACATACGGGAAACCTTAGCTCCGCCCCCTGCCTTCACCCTCACACGAGCTGCGAGTGGAGGACTCACTGGAGTCGGGTCTTTTTTACTGTGCAGATCATTTTCATGTCCTTCCCATCAATATATGTCTTAATACGTCTAAAATTAAAATATTCTATGGGAGAACAAAGAATTTGTGGTTAGTGAATTTACAAGTTCTTCCAGTTATCACTTCAAACCTTTTTATAATATCGCTGAGAGAAGCCATAACGGCATTATCATCCAAAAAGCGACATTTTTGGTGGGGAAGTACAGCAGTAACTATATATACCAATTCTGCGATGTTTTGCTGTATTGGTTTGACTTAAGATATTAACTTAATGTTTAACTCAATAATTGTTAACCATTTTTAGAAAATTATTACTAGGCTACTGTTTCATTCTTTTTTCTATAGACTTTTAATACATAATTTTTTTCTAAAAGTCTGGATAACCTTATATTACTTTAGTTTTTAAAATCACCACACACACACACAAAAAAAATGAGATAAAGTAGCATGTTTATTTTTGTGTTAAAAGCTAATCTGATTGAGACTTCATAAACCCTTTAAGACGGTTTTAAAGTGGTCTTACACTACCTTACTTTAAGGGTTTTACCTCATTTAAGATGTTAAGGTCTTAAAATGTTTTATGAGCACACTTAATCTTCCTGATAAACACTATGCTGCAGCGCCACCTGCTGGCTGCGTGTTGAGATCACTTGAACAGCAAAGTGCTACTTTATTTTGGTAACCCTCTATTATTAGTCATTTCCAATTGTGGGATAGTCAGTCATAAGTTAAAAAAAAAGAAAGGAAGAAGCAAAATAAGGGTATTTCCAAAATGACAATGGGGTCTGAAAACCTCTGCGTGGTCAGTCCAAGACTACTCAGTTAAAGCACACCGCATCCCATTTTTGGTATACTTTATTTTTCTTTTAAACAGTATTACCATTTTGAAAAATGCAAAAATATGGAAAAATACACCCTAGTTACAATTATTGCACATAAATCACAATGCACCATTATAAAATACTCATAAAAAGACACACTAGAAATATATCGATATGGGTAAAATTTACTGCAAAAATGCTACATTTACGTGGATTAACAAACTTTGTAATAACAAGTCTAACATGAAATCTATATCAAATCTGTAAACTCATATAAACGTAAACTTCATCCTCACTGGGCTTTTCAGAGGTAGACAACTGGAAGGAGAACTGCAAAAGAGACAACACTACGACAAACAGGGTAAAGTGCAACTATTTTGCATCAGATACAATGCCTTGATTTTCCAGCAGCACCAAGACAAAACCAGCAAAACTCCCAGTTCATCACAAAACATCTTAGTCACACGTCGCTAACAGGAAAGGCTATGTCCCTACACTATCAGGAACCCCATAATAATTGCATAAAAGTCTAGGCCAGTCTCTGTGTCTTCATAAGATCGTCTTCTCTCACAGGTGACTGCATAGACTCTTTCACAGGAACAGTTCTTTGTTGATCCACATGAGGGTGCGTGTGTCGTTGGGTTTACACTCGTACTCGATACTGTTGAAGCTGTTGCCCCATTGGCAGTGGTCTCTTTTGTTGTAGTTATAGAACTTGACCTGCCAGACGGTCTCGAAAAGCCCTGCCTGAGTGAACTGAAATGACAGAAATGACGCAGCTCTTATTTTTACAGTCACATACTTCTTCAGGCTGTCAGAATGCATTCAGTTTCAAATCCTCATGAGCTGCGTTGCTGTACTTCATATTTCTAAGAGAAACCTATATGAAAAACCATCAGGTGGTCAATTCTCACCTGTATGTTGACTTGAACAGGTTGCCTTTCTCCGGATTTGGTGTGTGTTACTCCCTCAGTGTCGTACATCCCAGTGTACACTACAGACTGAGGGTCTTTAGACTGCTGCTCCAGAGAAAAAGTCACTCCGCCAATAGTCATGGATCTGAGGAATGAGACAACCAAAAACAAACTACACCGGCTAAATTTGACAGCTTACAGAGGAGCACATATTGAATGTCTGTGTGATTTCCTTATCAAGATTTAGCATGTCGCTGGATATATAAAATCTATTTAACTTTCTGAATATGAGTTATTTCACCGTGCATACGGACGGAAAGCACATTATAAAATATAACGGATACCTCTTCTAAAGGAAACAGAAATTCATTTGAATTGCCTAGATATCTGTAGGCCTAACAAAGAATACTACATGCATTACAACAGACATGGCTGATGCCTTAATCGTCTGGATTTGACTGCCGAAGGAAGCAATCTGTCAGCTCCCTCTGTCAGTGCACGAGATGCAGACACAATCCTGCAGGATAAACCCCACAATCATGACATCCCATATGCATCACAACATGCCCTCACACGAAATTCTGTGTTGCTTTCAATTATTTTTATTACCATGGTAATACCTTTTTTTAATGGAGTACCATATATGTATAGCTTACATTAATAATTCAGCATGTTGTCTGGTATAGGCTATGTCAAAGTACTCTTGTGCTGTAAAATGGCACCATCAAAAATATAAACGTTTATCTATAAGCAAATCATTTCTCAGATGTTGTATGCATCAGTGCATCTTATCTCTCAACGTTGACGCAAACGATGCTTTATTCAAAACAAGACATTTCCGACCAAAACGAGACAACCAATAATATAATTTCAGTTTCTGACAGACCAATGCCTATCTATCTACTCACGTCGCCTCGACCGCTCCCGGTTTAACGACCACGTCGATCTTGTATTTAGTTCCCGTCAGTAGTTTGATGGTTCGCGTCTGACCGAATCTCGTCCCGTCCGATTTGAAGTAGACGGGTCCGTTATTCGGGGTGGTTTTCAGCGAAACGCCGATTTTAATCAGCTGGGGTATGTCAGCCATGATGCCAAACGATGCGGAAAGGCGGTCAGGTGCGAGGAAACAGGTCAAGATATTTCAGGCTGAACTAAATCGTTTCGCTGTAACGCGTAAAAAGCTGCATCGCAGAAAGCACGTCCAAAGTCATGTCTGCTGTTCCTGTCCATAATCCCCACACGAACAGTAATCCGAAGAAGCGTGTGTCTGTGTGACCTAATGAGAGCAAGAGAGAGGCGGTGGAGCCCACTTCAGATTAACCTGATACAGCATTTGTGCGTTTGGATAATTGATCATTAAATATGCTTCTGACTTCCAGTACAGCAGGCTTCTGTTGCTCAATATCAAGTGTGACGAGTACCGTTTTATTAGCACCAAAATACTATGGCAGACTATACTATCTTGGTTTCTGAACATGCACCATGACAAAATCAGTGGGGTAATTTGAGCCAAAAGCCCTGGGGTAAATTGAGCCAGTTGATCACCCCTTTTTATGGTTATAAAGTATTATTTTATTGTATTTCTATGTTATATTTCATTAATTTTAGACCAAAGGTTTTTGATTTCGTTCTTTGTTTTTTTGGTCCCTCTTTATATTAATTGGCCTTAACTACTATGTACTAGCCTATCATTTGGTACAATGCACTACATGTTTTTACATTGTATTTTTAAAAAATACCTGCATGTAATTACATCCGTAATTAATTTCTGTTATTAAATCTAATTACACTGTTGACCCATCCCTTACACCTTAACCTACCCTTAAACATACCACCAAACCTGTCCCTAACGTTTTTGCAATACATTAAGTACATTGCACATATTTTTTGATGTAAGTACGTACATAGTATTTAAGGCCACCTAATATAAAGTGGGACCATTTTTTTCCCCCTGAATTTTTTAAATAGGCCTTGTTTATGAAAATTTTCCATTGAAGTTTTTAGGAAATTGTATTTCCCTGAACAAGGCTCTAGTCCATCACAAGGCTCACAAATAGATTTTAAGAAGCCATTTTTATTGAATTTCTCTTCTTTTGATATAGCATGAGCTGAAAATGTTCAGTTTTACTTCAGTATATTCAGTGGCTCAGTTTAACTCCATGTTGCTCAATTTACCCTCTCCCTAGGCTCAATTTACCCCTCAATTTTCCCCAAGAAAAAAATGGCTTTTTTTTTTTTTTTTTTTGGAAAACCATATTTTGAAAGCAGTTTTTTTTTTAGATTCAAAGTGATTATTCCCAAGGATGCACAATTTATACTTAAGTTGAAACCATTACTGTCATGTGCTGGCTTTAAACACACCGTAAAAACTGGCTCAACTCACTCTACTCTCCCCTACTATATATATATATATATATATATATATATATACACACACACACTATATTGCCAAAAGTATTGGGTCGCCCCCTTCTAATGAACAGGTTTGACTACTTTAGTAATTTCTATGAGTACAAATCTTAATGTTGAAGCATATAAGAAGAATGAGAAACCCCCTGCACTCCCCCCACTCACCATCATGAACAGCACTGTGGCTGCAGTGGAGTCATTCAGATTCCTGTGCACCACCATCTCCCAGGACCTGAAGTGGGACACTCACACTGACTCCATCGTGAAAAAGGCTCAGCAGAGGTTGTACTTCCTTCGTCAACTGAAAAAGTTCAACCTGCCACAGGCGCATTTGACACAGTTTTACTCTGCTGTTACTGAGTCGGTTCTGTGCTCCTCTATAACTGTCTGGTTTGGGTCAGCCAGCAAATCAGATATAAGAGGACTGCAGAGGACTGTTAGGACAGCAGAAACGATCATTGGTGTGCACCTGCCCAGCCTTCAGGACTTGTACTACTCCAGAGTGAAGAAACGGGCAAGTAACATCATCACAGACCCCTCTCACCCCAGACACACCTGTTTGCACTTCTCCCCTCAGGCAGACGCTACAGATCTCCGTGCACTAGAACATCTAGGCATAAAAACAGTTTCTTCCCCCATACCATCTCCAGCCTAAACAGCTAACACAGGAATTATTACCTGTGTTCTGTAATTCATGCCTGTAATTCATTGTCCATCTCTAATTATTGCCTCTCTCTCAAGTTCTATGTAAATACATATGCATATTTTCTATACAGATGTATATATAGAGAAAATAATGCACAAATCTGTACGTAAATCTTCTGTTCCAGATTCATACACATTATTATTATTATTAAGTTTTATTTAAATGTTCTGTTCTCATGTCAGATATGTATGTATATATGTATGTATGCATGTATGTACCAAGAGCTTCTTAAAAACCACAACAAATTCCTCGTGTGTTTGCGCACACTTGGTGAATAAAGCTGATTCTGATTCTGATAATGATATTCTAGGGAATTGTGTGCTGCTAATTTTATAGCAACAGTTTGGACAGGACCCTTTTCTATTCTAACATGACAATGCCTCTGTGTATAAGACAAGGTTCAAAAAGAAAATGATTGATTGAGTCAGTGTGGAAGAACTTGACTGGTCTGCATAAAACCAAGTCCTAATCCCAGTTGAACACTGGCTCTGGTGTGACTGTAAATGCAGACCTTGAGCCAAAAACTCATCACCAAACACCATCAACTATTAACCAGAAAAACCATTAAAAATGGCTTCCTGTAGTGTGTTTTGGGACATGTTCCATTAGGATTTATTGGTTTTAACAAGCCACCAATAGAAGGTGACAAATTACCAGTAAAAACCTACAGGGTCCATTACAGTTTCCATTAAAACCAATACAATTCACATTATAACCCATAAAAGCATTACACATTCTGTGATGTTTGTATTATTATTGTTATTATTATTATTTATTTTTTATTTTTTTCTCAGCAGGGTGTAAGTGATATGGTTGACTTATATCAGGGGTGCCCAAACTCGGTCCTGGAGGGCCGATGTCCTGCAGAGTTTAGCTCCAACCCTAATTAAACACACCTGAACCAGCTAATCAAGCTCTTACTAGGCATACTGGTAACTTCCAGGCAGGTGTGTTGAGGCAAGTTGGAGCTAAACTCTGCAGGACATCGGCCCTCCAGGACCGAGTTTGGGCACCTCTGACTTATATGAACAAGAATCAGAACCATCAAACCACAAATCACAAAGACACCATTACTATGTTAACACTATGATACTTGATTTGGTAATCATTTAGCCTATTACAATACAATTATATACTAGTATCATAATACAGTGGTTTAACCACCATTTGATATATCACTGTGTCATAACAGCACCACCTCAGAGCTTTTTGTGTTTGTCTTCAGTTGTCTGTAATATTTGGGCTAGCTTCCACTTTCAGCAGCATCTGAAGGCACAGATGAGGTAATGAGATAAAAGCATATTATCTCATGTACAGAGGTACAACTCTCTCACTTCCTTTCAAAACCACGTGTGAAAAACACCTTTCATTCGGTTCATTTTTTTTTTTTTAATATAATCCAGTAAACAACTGAATGTTTTCAGTTCTCAAACAGTACTATATTGTTCTAGATAAACTGTAAACACAGCCTAGGCGGGGTCCCTCTTCAGTGACACATGCAATGCACTACTCTTCTGTAACACTTCAACTATCTTCATTCAGCTCCCTGTGAGAGTATTGTTTCTCTAATGTGATTAGTTTGTTGAAGTATTCCCACAGAAGGTGCATGCTTCAAAAGAAATGTTTCCTTGCTGCACAAAATACAATGATATAAATTCTGCTCATTCATATTAAGGCCAGAATGGACATTTGTTTTTAAAAATGTGACTAGAAAACTCTTTCACTAACATTGACAAGCATAAAATAATCATGCGTGCCCGTGGGTTCATTATCACTAAACACAAGCGGTATAATTTGCCCTCTGACTCGTTTGCTGCGTGGGTTGAAAACACAGAGGAAACTAGCTGACCATGAAGTTGCCTGTCAGGCAGTGTGCCACTTCCCTTTCATCAAAATGTGTCTATAACTGTCAGCCGAGGTTACACGTCAGACACAAATTCAGCTGAACTGTATGGGTCTTACATTCACCACTCCCTGTAGAGCGACACTCGCTGCTTTACTTCACAGCTATGGAACCAACAACAATCAGAGAAGGATACTTAGTGAAGAAGGTAAGACTGGGCTTTTATCTTCCATTTATCTGTGATTCTGTGGTACAACACTAGCTTTTCTATGATGTGCTTCAGGTTTTGTGATTTGGAGCTTTACGTTTTCTGTAAAATGTGTCAGCATCACTGGTGACCTTAAAAGGAAATTAAGTCAAATGAAAGATATTCCAAACAAACTCTTTATTAGAAACTGGACTGCATAAAATGAAATGACGAGACAATTCGGTGTTCGTCCAAACACCATTTTATAACCTGTATGTTTTACAAAGTAGTCTTGAAAGTCTAGAAAGATACTTTTGCAACTGAGACTTCAGATTAACCCAATACAGCATTTGTGTGTTTGGCTAATTGATCATTTAATTAAGGTGTTTGAGATGTTGGTGATATTTTGCAGTGCTGACACTGAACAATATAGGCTATATTAGCATAAAAGTACCATGGCAGACTGTAATCTCTTGGTTTTTGAACATGCACCATGACAATACCATGTACGACAGTACTGATGTCATGTGCTGATGGTTTGTCATGTTTTTCCATGAAGTTGATAAGTTGCTCTATTTTGGGAAACATCCTCCACCTTTTACAAAAACACAGTCATTAACATATATTTCATTTTGTCCACACATTTTTCTTTCTTTCTGTCTTTTATTATAAATTTTATTTATTTATTTATTTTTTTTTATTTTTTTTATTGAAACTAAAAATAATTTTGGAATAGCATTTCATAATATTCTTGTGTTTGAAAAACACTGCAATGCAATCAGCATCTGGTAGCTGAAAATGTAGTCCAATTCAACCCACTATGCGTGTGAGCTAAAAATACAGAACTGAAAATGACTGAAATTGAACGTTCACACTTCACTGAATTCATTCAGACAGTGCTAATGGAATCCTTTATATCAACTGATATCTCTCCTTCAGCTGTGGATTGAAGTAACACGCTATTTGTTTATAGCGCAACAATACTACTGCTTTTGTATTCAGTATTTGCGTTGGTCATTTTAGGAAGCTACAGCAGAGTTCTTGTTTTGCAGGGGACGGTGCTCAACTCGTGGAAGGTGGTGTGGGTGGTGTTAGCAGATGACGCCGTTGAGTTTTACAAGAAGAAGACAGACAACAGTCCGAAGGGAATGATCCCTCTGAAGGGTGCGACTCTGACCAGCCCGTGCCAGGATTTCACTAAAAGAACGGTGAAGGAATCAGACGTCTTTAAGACACGTATACCAACAACGTATCTAGAGTTTTTCATTCAAATGCTTTTTTCAACAGCTTGTGTTTAAGGTCAGAACGGCTAAGAACCAGGACCATTTCTTCCAAGCGACTCACCTGGAGGAGAGGGAGCTTTGGGTCAGAGATATCAAGAGAGCCATCACTTGTTTACAGGGCGGCAAGAAGTTTGCCAGGAAGTCAACACGACGATCCATTCGGCTACCAGAAAACGTTAACTTGAGGTATTACACTGTGATTTCAGTAATAAAACTGGATCAGATTTGAAATATTAGTGATCTCAGTGGCATAAACCTGTTTTGAATTCAGCTCACCTTATGCAAACTGTTAGTTTTCAACGACTGAATAAGTGTGCATTCTGCTAATGATAAACACAGTTTTAAAGACCCTGCCGTGAATTACAAAGCCGTTAAATCATTGCCTTTGTTCTGTCTGTCTTCAGTGAACTGTATGTTTTAATGAAAGACCAAGACAAAGGAGTGAAAGAGCTGAAGGTAGAGAAGGATAAAAGGCTGTTCAATCACTGTTTCACAGGTAAAATATTCATTTCAGCTCCAGTGGTAAAATGAAGAACTAGACCAAACCTGTCTTACTACCACAAATACTACTATAAACGAGAACTATTACCGTGACACAGCTGAATGATCACTGAGGTGTCTTCTTCAGAAGAGCATCTCCATTTAATCTCTCTTTCCATGAGTTTTGTTGACCTGTAAAAGTCTCCTGGTGGATCTGCTGGCAGGGAACACAGTGATCGACTGGCTGATTTCTGAGGGGAAGGCCAGAAACAGACCCGAGGGACTGATGCTGGCCACCGGACTGCTGAACGAGGGATTCCTGCTGCCCGCCGGAGACGTGTCCAAAGATGGCGCAGAAAAAGGAGCAGAGTGTGTTTTCCTGGACCAAATCGAGGCTCTTTATTACTTTGTGAGTTAACAAATCATATAAGGCACATTAATATTGGCTCTATTCCAGAACAGCTTCACAGTGATAAACAGGAAAATAACAGAATGATACAAATTTCAAATATGTTGCAAATTCTGCTGCGAAACAGCTCTTTAAAGACACTTGTGTCACTATTCAGCTCAGTTCAGTGTTGATTCAATTCAATTTAATAACAGTGTCAAATGTTGCAATATTCGTCAATTATAAAACAAATCTGATTCAGCTATAAAGCAGCTCTACAGAAGACAATACTGCCATTATTCAGCTCAATTCAATTCAAGTTTTGTTCTCATTTATTTCCAATGATATTACTGAATATAAAGTGTCTTTTAAACCCCAGCTTATGAAAGTCCGTTTTTTGTGACTTTTTCTCAGAATTGTGTGGTATAAACTCACAATTGCAAGTTACAAAGTCAGAATTGCATAACAGGTTTCCATATAGCTAAGCAAGCCACGACGGTCTGTTTTAAAAGATCCTATCCTTTGCAGAAAAGAAATATAAACTTAAATTACATTGTAAATATATCATTATTAATCCAAAATGTATTTCAAATATGTTAAAGTGAAACTGAAATGAAGTGAGTAAATCATTTAAAATCGATCACTTATGACTCTGAGGTGAAGGATTTGGAATAGAGCTGTACTATATTTTAAATGTAGGTGACATTGCGTCTGTGAAGCGAGAGCTGTTGTTGAGGGTGTGCATGTGTGTTGATCTGCAGGCAGATAGTGGTTTCTTTTGTGAAGGTTACTCCAGTGACGAGGACGTGATCATGAAAGAGGAGTTCAGAGGGGCCATAGTCAAACAGGGCTGTTTGCTGAAACAGGTAAGCGCCGAACAGACACATGATGAATAAACGCCAGTGATCTTGCAATGCTGGGTGGTGGTTGAATGTGTGATTATATGAATGAGTTTCACAAAACCTGTGATGTCAAGCATATGTTTCAAACCTAAATTTGATTCATTTAACAAGCATTGACTTTAATGGCCATAAATGATTTTCTTCTTGCAAAATATAAATATTGATAAGCAAGCATATAAGATATTAGATGTTCTCAGACATTTCTTCAGCATTTCTTTCTCCTACACAGGGTCACCGGCGAAAAAATTGGAAAGTCAGAAAGTTTATCCTAAGAGATGATCCTGCTTATATCCACTACTATGATCCCACCAAAGTAAGCATGTTCCTGTCATCTCTAAATATGTCTTTTGTTTTTCATGTGGTATTAAAACAGCTTTGAATGGTCTGTGTCTCTTTAAGGGTGAGGATGATCCTCTCGGTTCCATTCACCTGCGTGGCTCAGTTGTGACAGCGGTGGAATACGTACCTGATGGTATGATGACCGGTCCATCTAAATAATACAGCTAAACACATTTTAGCATCCAAACAGAATACAGTACATTTCAAAATGCTTACTACTGTAATGGCTGCAGTCTAAATGTAAGAGACTTTTTTGATCAGCATGAGAATTCTCAACTAAGAATTTTGTTTTTAGGACAAAGTGTTCAGAAGTATTGAGAAAAAGAAAACTGAAATTTTGAATTGGTGGTGGCGCTATGGAGTACATCATAGAGACAAAAGGATTGGTCTGATTGTTATTCAGGACCACCTCTACCAGTGTACCAAATTTCATCCTTTTCCTATGTACGGTTGATAGGGCTACCATAGACTCCCATTCATATAATAAAGAAAACCAACAATCATAATAGAGGCTACAGCATTTAGTATGTGGCCCCTAACAATAATAATGATATTTAAATTGGAAAGCATTTATACAATATAGAAATGATTTATTTCATTGAAATGTTTCCCTCTCTTATAAACTCCTGCAGCCAAGAGACATGAGGTGGATGGGAATCTCTTTGAGATCATCACATCAGATGAGATACACTACTACCTGCAGGCAGCGACAGCCGATGAGCGCAAGGACTGGATCAAAGCCATACAGAGTGTTGCAAAGATGGGAAAATAACTGTATTAGATCCATCCCATGGTCTGGAGAACAGCAAACTCACTCGTTAAAGACTCGCAGAGTTGAGAGTGAGGATCTGTCTGAGGATCTGTTTAGTCTACGCACCAAATGTGTCTCCTTTTCAGCATTTTCTAAAAATAACAATTCCAGTTTGTTGTTTCTTCACCTTCCGCATTTGCACAAAACTAGAGGCTTTCTAACAATCACGTGACACAATTTCTCAAGTAAAAAAAACAAAACAAAACTCACACTAAGTTAGAAACAGGATGTGGGTAAATGTGTTGTTTCACCAGAAACTGATAGTGAATGGCATTGATCTGCCTGTCCAGAACTGTCAACACAGTGGAGAGAATCTTCAATGTCCAGCATTTTCCTGTTTTCATTTCAAGTGGTAGCACTTCCTGTTTATTGTCTTGAGATGGTCTAGATATAGAAAAGTAACAGTCTGATGGTGAGGTGGTGTAACAAAACGGTCTCAAAATATCACAGCTCTACTCTGCTCACTATTCTGATACTTACAACCATACTTGCAACTTTAGTGACCATCCATCGGTAAAATTTGATTGTTAAAATATACATTACACACATTCATAATGGAAGTACTTGGGGCAACACAATAAAAATTAAATAACACTTTCAAGTGTGTTATATATGTTAAAGGTGCACAGTCTGTTTTTTTTTTTCAGTTGTGAGGAGTGTGTACTTGGAAAGCTTTCTTGGTTAATTTATCAACATTGAGTTTAGTGAGGGGTGTTTATTTATTTTTTTATTTAATTTTACTAAAGCTTTTATACTTGTGTAAGAAAAGTCTCAGTTACGTATGTAACCCTCGTTCCCTGAAGGAGGGAATGGAGATGTTACGTCGACTTAACTGATGTTAGGGGTCTCACTTGGGAGCACCAATCACCTCTGAGCTTTACAAGAAAAGGCCAATGACAATTGGCGAGTGGAATTTGCATGCCAAGCCACTCCTCGTATATACGGGTATATAAGATAGCGGTGTGCATCCACTCATTCAGATTTATGCTGAGGAGCCGAGAAGCATCCCGGCATTCAGCGCAGTTCAAGGTTGTGGCATGAGGGACGTAACATCTCCATTCCCTCCTTCAGGGAACGAGGGTTAC